>NW_020770248.1:0-27035 GCF_900518735.1 Pseudonaja textilis
TGGCAATGCCTTCCTCCCTGATAATACCTCAGGTTTCAACAGATAACCGAGAGGAACAGCCTGAGATTAGGAGGAGGGGGGCATATCGGAGCAGCCTCTGACAGCGAATCAAGTAGATGAATGTTGGCTTGATCCTAGGCAGTGTCATAGAAAGAAGTGTGAGCTGCAAGTTAGGAGGCGTGGGCGAATCAGAGAGTGAGCTGAGTCATTGAGACACAACCAACAGGGGATAAAAGTGGGGGTGTTTTCTCTGGAGACCTTGTATGGAAGGAAGTTTTACTTTTTTTTCAGGCTTTGGTGTGATTGTTTCTTGTGGTCTGCACTGGAAGCTTTAGTGATTAATTCTTCTTATTATCAGTTCGGACTTGGCAGACAGCATGTGTTAGATTGCCAAGGACATTATCTGTATAAAGGAATTAACTCTGTAAAGACTGAGTCTTCTTGCCTGCCTGTATTTGTTTGAGTTTGGACTCTTCATCTTTCTTGGAAAGGAGAAAGGTGAGACATAACACATAATACACAAAAGCAGTTAAAGTTCTATGGAGATTCTCAGCCTTTCAGGTTATCATTGTCCCAAAGGTGCTTTTTTCAAGAGGAAATTGGACTTTCTTTTTTTTTCTTTTAAGATGTTTCACTGAACTGAAGAAGCTTCTTGGATAAGAAGCAACACGTCTTCAAAGATAAATAAGAAAGTTCAGTTGCCTCTTGAAAAAGCACCTCTGAGACAATAAAGTGGACACTGAGCCTGCTAGCTGGAGAGTTGATAACATGGGTTAGAGACCCAATGCTGCATGACAGAATGAACTCCCATTCCTTGCCCCAGTTCCTGTCCACTGAGTAGTTAGAAAACATGCAAATGTGAGTAGATACTTTGGTGGGAAGGTAACAGCATTCCATGTGCTTTAGCTGGCCACATGACCACAGAAGCATCTTCAGAGAACACTGGCTCCCTTGGCTAAGAAATGGAGATGAGCACCTTGTCCAAGAGCCAGACATGAAAGGACAGGTAAACTTATATCTTTCATGCACAGATATTGTTTCTTTCTTTTATCCTTCTGTTGATTTCTTATTGATCCCATTGAAAAATATTGTATTAGAAATTAATTTCTTCTTTCCCAGATACATGGAAATGTATTCAAATTCTCCTGGCCAGCTAAACATTTGCATATGTTCCCTTGCATTAATGCATGCAGCAACAGAATTTCTCCCCTTCTTTCTTTTTCTTTTGGTATCCAGGCTGGCAAGGATTACTACACAGAGAAAAAAGCAGAACCTATCCATAAATGTGAAAATAATTTAAGAGGGAAAAACTGGCTTTCTTCATCATATAATCTATTAAAAAAAGAAAGTCTGTATTGATTCATATGCATAAATAACATGAGTAGATTAGCAAGAATTTCTGAGACTGGTTGGGGAGAATTTGAGAGATCAAGGACTTGCTTCCCAAATAATATTTCAGAGATAGAGATATAGTAGCCCTCAGCTCCAACTTGATTCATAAATACAATTTTTAGGACTCTATCACAGTTTATCTAGGTAATAAATATATATCAAATAAGTGTTTTGAAAATCTTAACATGGCTGAGAATAGATTCAAAGTATCATAAAATCACAGAACTATAGGAACATTTGTCTAATCTTCTGCAAGGTGTAGGAAACCCGACTAAACCTTCCATGAGAACGAGCAGTTCAGCCTTTTTATAATGGCCTCCAGAGATGGAAAACCCATCTTTATATCTAGGATGTTCCACTGTTGGACCAATTTTACTATCAAGAAGCCTTCTATGTATTTAAACAAAAACTACATAATACATTTTATTGCCATTTCTACTCCTTCTTTATGTGGTCATGAAAAACAGTTCTTTACCATTTTTACTGTAGCTAAGGGATGTCAAACTCAAGGATCACGGGGCTGGGCCAGAAACAGGGAAGGACCATCTCGTGGTGCATCTGCCAGCAAAAACAGAGCTAGGGAGGGCCAGCTGGGCCCTGTTTTGGACATGATGGCCTTTTGCAGCTCTCTGCCAGCAAAAAAAAAAAAAAAAAAGCTCAGGAAGGCCCTCCTGGGCTATGTTTTCAGTTATGATGGCCTCCTGCAGCCCTCTCCGAGTGAAAATAGAGTTCGGGGATGCTGCATGAACTGCCCATGTCCCCCTGGCCATGCCCCCCAGTCCTCCAGGTCAAACACAACCCTGATGCAGCCCTCAGTGAAACTGAATTTGATACCCCTACTGTAGCTTCCTTTTATGTATTGTACATAGTTATCATCTCTTTCTTAAGTTTCCTCTTCTTCAAAGAGAAAATCCCAAGTTTCTTCATCCTGTCCTCATATGGCATGTCCTTGAATCTTTCTATCATTTTTATTGCTCCCATCTCTAATTTTTCAATATTCCTCTGGATGGCAGCATTCCAGCAACCCTCCATTCCAATCAAAAACTCTGAGACAGGCATATCTCAAAGGTTCCTTTATTTGGATAGTAACTGGCACATCTATGGAATCCAGAATCTGAAAGGCTTCCTTGGAAAAATCAAAACTACAAATCCATCCCCCCTTAGCTATCTCCACATCACATAGTCTAAGCACTATCCAGCATAAAGTAAGATTTCATTATTCACCAAACTCAGTGACCTTGAACCAACAAAATAATTTTACTTTGTCTAACTAGATATACTCAAATTATTTCCTCCCTCCCACTTTCTCAGGCTCAATTGTGGCAGCATGGGAACATTGAATCTTAATATGGCTTCCAAAACTGACACTGGAAAGGTGGTGCCCAAAATAATACACAATATTCCATACAAGTCCTCAGCAAGTAGAAAGGAATAATGACTTCATGTGCTTTTGATGCAACACATTTTTAAAGCAGAACTGTGTTAGTGATTCTAACTGTTGTCTCCTAGCTTACATCTTTAAATGTTGAGAGTATGGCACATGAGGACTGTTAGTTCCACCATTGTGCTAAAACTTGATGTTATTCAAAATAGTTTTCTGAATAAATAAATTCTCTGAAATTATCCATCAAATTAAGCCATTAGTGGTGGTTTTAATAAACCATCTTTAGTAAAAAGACAACAGGAATCTCATAGCACCTTTTTACCTCACAGTTTTTATTAAAAATAACACAGTCATTTTCTCAGTAGCACAGAATACTTACATTGATATCGGATTTAAATTGGAGTGAAGCAGGGAGAAGGGAGGACTCAATAATTTAAAATCCCTTGTGTTTGTTGAATTCTTGTTTCATTTGTCTAATCTTAGACCAACTTGACTCTACAATGATTGGATAAAATGATGTGGTAAGCAGAAGCCATGGTGGTGCAGTATGTAGAATGCAGTACTGCAGGCTAACTCTGCCCACTGTGAGGAGATTGATCCTGACAGGCTCAAGGTTGACTAGGCCTTTCATCCTTTTGAGGTTGGTAAAATGAGGACCCAAATTGTTGGCGGCAATATGTAAACTGCTTATGTTAGTGTTCCAAGTAATGTATCCATAGAAATCAGAACTCCAAGGCAGGTAAATTTCTCAAAGAACAGTTTTATTGGATACATCACATTGGCACAACTGGTGAAAGCCAATTCTAAAAGTTCTGGTGGATTTCACCTAACTAAAAGTAAAAGTTTCTTCTCCGCCCAGATTACTGATCACACTGTCCAATCCAGTTGCTAGACAGTTGCTTGGTTACTTCCCCTCCTCTGGCCAACTACCTGTGAGAATGTCCTTGGTTCCCATGGGAAAATTTTTATTGCTTTGGCTACAAAATCCCATCTAACTATTTCCCCATTTCCTCTGTTGTATGGCAACCCTGAAGCCTCCAAGATGGCCCAAGCCAGGTTCACCTCAGGGTTGAAAACTTAGAGAATTCTGTGATGTATTATAAAGAGGTGTATAAGTGCTAAGTGCTATTGCTACTGCTATTGCTCTTCATTTCAAAATATAGCTACTCATACAGGGCCAATTCCTAAGCCAGAAGAAATGTCTAATCCATCAAATATTTTTTTTCAGATAAAGGAGTAGAGGATTTAAATTGAGAAAGTTCACCTGGTTGAAAAGCCTGTGCCAGCTCTTTCTATCTTGGTAAAAGCTGAAGGTCTGCCCTTCCTTGGTAGCTATCCTTCCAAATTTCACTTTCGTGAGGAGTTGTTTGGGAATATGACCATCTTCATTAGATCAAAACCAGTGGCAACCTCCATTTTATCATTAAAAGCCACTCTTTCTCCAGCTGAATTGTTGAAGGAAACGCCTTTAAGAAACCAGTGAAGCTGTGAGAAAAAGAAAGAACAGCTAAAACATCATATAAAACAGTGGGAAAATTGACCCAAGCTACAGTTCAGTTAGTTGATCAACTTGTGGGAAGCCACCACCCTCTCTTAGAATGAAATATTTTGAGGAATATTAAAAAGAAGGCAGGATAAAATATTTCCCCTGAAAGAGAAATATATTTTTAAGGGACACAGAAACTCAAAGTCCCAGCACCTTGTCCCCAAGCAGATACTGAGCTGGAGCAGCTTTTACAAAGGCAGACTTGGTAATCCATTATTCCCTCTGAACAAAGGCAGAGTGATAGTATTAGCCCCCACTCAAGATCCAAACCAGGACAATGCCATTAAGCCATAACAATAATTATCCAACACACTTTTAGAACACAAGCTTACTCACTGCATCATCTCAGAAGTCCAAACTTCAATCAAACCTGGGAACTCAGACAACCTATAGAACCAGCTATGACCCATATATAAGCCTTACAACAATCAATAGAATACATGTTCTTGCACAGGAACAAGAAGCTCAAGTGCAAGGCTCAGAGAAGGTATAACCCACTCCCACACTCTCAGCTCCATGTGGTCAGCTGCACCAGAACTCATAGGGTTCTGCTTCATCATCTTCTTTTCAACCAGCTTCTAACATTTTGCCTCCAGTGCCTTTTTCCTGGCTTGGAGTTGAACCATATTGATATTTCTTCCAACGAACTGTTACATACTTTGATCTTAACCCTCACCAATCTCAGATGAAATGCACATAGCATTTCAATCACAGATTTTACAAATGTTTCAGTCTCTAAAGCAAAACTAGTTGAGAAGTCATTTATCTCTTCATAGCAGGAAAGTCTAGATTTTGTTCTCTCCTTGGCTTGCTGGCTTGTCTTATTTATTTACTTAAGAAAATTTGTTATGGCTGCCAAAATCCAATAAATGATTAACACAGCTAAAACCATAAAGCAAAATGAAGCCTAGACTTAAAACAACCACATTAATAAAAACACAACAGAGCCCCCATAAACACAGGGCTGAGAGTAGAGTCAGGTTTTAAAGATTTTAAAGGTTTACTGGAACCTCAACAACATAGTATACAGAATAATAAAATTGGAAAGGACCTCGGAGATTTTCTAGTCCAACTTCCTGCTCGAGCAGGAGACCTAATATCATTTCAGACAAATGGTTGTCTAGCCTATTTTTGAAAGTTTCCAATGATGGAGCACACACAACTTCTGAAAGCAAGTTGTTACACTGGTTAATTGTTCTCACTATTGGGAAATTACTCCTTAATTCTGGGAAGAAGAATGTAATTATTTGATGAATTCAGTGACTAGGACTGAACCAAATAAAAATTATTTTGGAAATGGTTACTCCAATTATAATACCTTAAAGGTATAAAGGAGAGATCATGAGAGAGAGTTTAGCTTTTTTTTTACTCATTCTCCCTTTAATGCATCCTTAGAAATTGAAAGAATAAGTTGGTTCCAGAGGGTGGAGACAGTGACAATGTAGACATACCAAAAAAGAAGGATGTTGGCATTCAAAGCTTAAGGGAAAAATATGTTCCAATTTTCTTTTGCAGTAGTCTAAGTTAAAAATTACATTCCTTTTGAATATCCTTCTTTGAAACAATTTCCCCACCCAGTCAAAATCGAATAAGGCAGGACTCCTGGGCCAATTACAACCACAGCAATAAAAAGTCTCATGGATTCTTTCTGTCTCTGCTGCAGTATAATGCTAGTTCGCCTCCTCCTTGTGGTGCACCCTGGATAGCACAGTAGTGTGAACCAAATGACTAGCAACAATTGGCAGCTAGACTATATTGAAGAATTGGCAGTTAATGACAGTTGGCAGCCAGACATCTTTGTAGAACTCCTGACTCTCTAAATACATGGCAACGGATAAACAATGGATATCAGGCCCACAAGACAGATTGGGGCATTGCCAGGGGGTCTTGTCAGGGGGTCACTGAGGAGTAGACCTCAGTGTGACTGTGATGCTCCTCGACAAAATATCTGTCACATTGTGTCCAGAAGTCATCAAGAGCTTACACCAGCACAGGGTCTGGTTTCTTCAGTGTGGACCACCCTGTCCTTAGATGAGTGGGTGGACTGGATGTTGACTTTTGAACTACTGTGGGTCCATGTATTTGCAATATGCTAGATAAACAAATAAATCTGTCGCAGCTAATCTTTTTTTTAAACAAGGTTTATTCAGTTTTCCATATTTTAATGTCTCTTTTTAGTAAACAGCATATTTACATATACACATATACATACAAATATGACCATGATTACATATTCAATTTTTATATCCAATTCCTTATCTTAACAGTGCTTTTATACATTTTCTATTTTATTGTATTATTCCAAATATTTATCTCATTATTTAATTCACTTATGATAACTTCCTAATCGTTATACTTTAGTGCTTTTAACTGTCACATTTGTAACTGTCACATTTCATCTTAAATTCTGATTTAAAAAAAATACACTTCTATAAATTGGTTCTCCCCCTGAAATCTCAATATAACTGTGCCACCTCTAAGTTATAAATTCATTTATTTTCACCCCTTTTAAATCTCATTAAAACATTTAACATTGTTACATAAAACATTAAACTTAATAATCCCTTTAAAACTACATAGCATATATAAATCAGATTCTGCATGATTTTTCTTCTTTTAAATTTCATTAAATCCACCCCCCAAAGGACATATTAATCTACTCATTCAAACAATAAAACAATCCTAAGCCCTAAAATTAATTCCATTTCAGCTGTCTTCTTATATCATTTCATTTATTTCCATATATTTAATACACATATTCCATTAATTATTCCATTCATATATAAACCAAAAAAGCCAACATTCCAATCTTAAAAATATTTCAATATATCTAATATACTTATTCCATTATTTGTTACAATTATCTCTCTAAATAAAGAGGAAGAGCATTAGATTCCATTATCCAAAAAATAACAATTCTGTTTTTCCATCTTGTCAGTCTATATGTCCCTATTTCGTAACTATAAATTTATTTATATTACCCCTCAATACCTTGCAGAATCCCCTTTCTATATAATAATCACCCATTATCTCTGTGTCCAATTAAGGATTTCCCCATTTTTTTACAATTCCCATATTTAATTATTTACAAATCCTGTTTCTTGTCCTTTCTTTCCCCCTGTCTTTTCTCCTTTGTTCTTTCACTCCAGTTTTTATCCCTCTCTCTATTTATAGCTTCCTTTCACCCTTTGAATTTCTGCTGACTCTTTTTCCCTTTTTTAATTTTTCGGATATTCCCCTTTCTATTTAATTTCTTAAATCTCCTGTATTTATTTCCAACTCTTTTCTTCTTTCTTTCAAGAGTTCTTGGTTCTCGATGACCACTAAAGATGGTCTCTTCTATGATTTAAACAGCCAACTTTTCTTCCTCTCAAGTTTTTAAGTCTCCACTAATCCAGTGCCAAATTCATGTCAGAATCAGCAACTAATCCAAAGGCAGAATCTTCCTAATTCTTTCTTTGTTACAATGTTTCAATTTTTCAAAGTTCCTGCTTTATTGTACCAATTTCCATGCAATTTCAAGAAACAAGAGTTTTTAAAAAGAAAAACAAGTTGAGTTTAACTGAGATGGCACTCTTTATTATGCTAAGTCTTCACCCCCCTTTCTTTTTTCTTCTCTACTATTCAGAGCTTTTTAATCCACAATTTTCCAACAAGAAAAAAATCAAATCCAGTTGATATTAAATTTCCTCTTTAACAGTCTATAGTTCAGCTTTATTAGTGCCAATATAAAATCAAAGTATACTTATCCAAGTTGATTATATAGTTCCTTCTCCAGCTTCTACTTTTTGTGGTTTCAAAGCCCCAACGCTATCAAAAGCAATTCACACCTTTTTTTTCTCTTTCTCTTCACCACTTAGATCCTTTCTTAAAGATTCTTTGAAAAGTTAATCCTGGGGGTATCTTCCATTTGATTATATTGTCCCATTCCTCCTGCTGTTCACTTCTTTCTCTCTCTCCTGCACAATCTTATTCCAGTCTGATCTTCCCCTTCAGGGTGGCCATTTTAGACCATTGTTTCAGGCGTATTCGGGAGGGAACAATTGCCAAGCCGGGGAGGGGATTTGTGATTCTCTTCAAACCAGCTGATAGTCTCCCCTTCCTCTGCTACCCCTATGAGTTAGCTTCTGCCCCGAATCCAAATGATTGGGGCTCTCCAATGCTGAAGCACGAACCAAAGCCATGCACAATCTCAGTCAGTGGTCCCTCTTTGGGGAAGCTCAAAACAGGAAGTCCTGTCTCAGCTAATCTTGAATGGCACCTCTTCTGAGTGTTCTTGAACAAGGATAAAAATACATAAAATACAAGTAGCACCAGCACTTAGATTTATATACATCTTTACAGTGCTTCACAGCCCTCTCTAAGCAGTTTACAGAGTCAGCATAATATTTTTCCCAACAAGTTGGATCCTCATTTTACCTACCTTGGAAGGATGGAAGGCTGAGTCCACCTTGAGCCTGGTGAGATTCGATCTGCCAAATTGCAGGTAGCTGCCAGTCAACAGAAGTAGTATGCAGTACTGCACTCTAACCACTGCACCACCATGGCTCAAGCACAGAAATAAACAAAGAATTGGCATGCATTCACCAAGAACAAAAATTATGATTCCATTGCAACTTATCTGAAGGCTATTTCACTTACCAAAAATGTGTTCCTAATAATAAAGTTATTTTGTTTTTGAGAAATTACCTAGCCCTATCGCATTTGTATCAGAAGCACCTAAGAGGCTTCCAGATTGAAAGAATTAGCTGGTGACATTACTGTTGCCCTGGAGATGTCTCCTTTCATGTTAATCTGTCTACTGAAGTGGTACCTATTTATCTACTAGTGATTACTCACTTTCAAATTTCTAGGTTAGCAGGAGTTGGAGCGAATGATAGGACTTCATCCCACCACAAAGGAACACTCTGGTCTTGAACGTGAGCTTGCAAATCATGAATCCAGTATCCTAACCACAGGAGCCACCATGATCCTTATTACCTGCCAGGGTTGAAGTTCTTGACCTACAAGTCTGTTTCTTTTCATTAACATTTGGTGGAGGGACCTAAATGAAGACATGGCATGTAAAGCATGTGCCAAAAGATAGACAGCATTAAAGATATTGAAGCTGTAACCAGTCATCTGCATTTCAAAAACAGCATCTGGAAGCACCTCCAACTTCTCTACCCCAGTGCATATTTTATTGTGCTCCACTGATTCTTTGGAATTTGAAAGTGTACAGTGAAAGGCTTGCTCCCAAAAATCCTTTAGGAAATTGTCCCCTTGTTCTGAGCAGCCCTTTAGGTTCTGAAGGTAGGTCTGAAACCCGAGTGGTTCATTTGAAGGAACCTCAAATGATATGGTGCCTTGGAATAATTCTGAATTCCAGCTGCTTACAAGGCCCATGATGGTGAAATCAACCTGCGAAGTCACAATCCACAGCTTTCCCATTGGTGCATTTTCCTGATGAAAAGAATCAGACTGAAACATTAAAAAAATCAGCCACATACCTGTGAGAATTTCTCCATACACAATAAATATGTTGGCTCTGTTGTCCACGACATATTGATAAGTACTTGAGGATACTTCGTTGATTTGGGTTAATGATGGCAAACGACCTTGGCTTGGAATTCTTTGTATGAAGGCCGAACAGATTCCATTCTGGAAAAACAAAGGCTCCAAGATCTTCAAGAAATGATCTCCGCTCTCGTCTCTCAAAATAATGAGTCCAATCCAGGTCCCTCCAAAATGCTTCAGTAATTTGACAATTCCTGCATACTGAAGGGCTTCATTTGAAACCATGCGATAAAAGGAAGGAAATCGTGCAGGGTTGTTTTGTTCAGAGGTGAAAGAACCATATGTGAGCTAAAAAAAACCACACATATATTTACTGTAAGAAACATCTTTCAGTCTTTGTGACTGTCTTTTTAGAGCGTGGAGTCTCAAATCATGATTTGAATGTCTTTTCTTCATTCTAAGTAAACAATGCTGGTCTATGGGAAAATGAAATAATTTCTAAAAAAGAATAACAAGAAATTAATCTGTTTGAACCCATTACTCTGCCTTATTTTTGCTGTTCTTTAATTGTCAAGATCCTTTAAACCACAATAATTTGGCTTTATTTTGAATAGTCAAGTATTTGTTGCCAGTCAAATCTTTCTTTCTTTTTTCCTAAGGTATAATGTTGTTCCCAAAATCAATTAAATGCTTATCTATCTCCTCTTAATTCATAATCAAATCCCATCTTAATTTATAATCAAAGAAATTATGAATTATAGTGGCATGAGAGTCAGTTAAGGTATAGTATTGCAAACCAGGAGATTATGAGTTCTAATTCTTCATTTGGCATGAAGCTAGCTTGATTCAGACAAAATATAGAATAGAAGGGACAAAAATACATTTGAAGAACTTACCTGTGGAATTTTATAAAGGGTTAAGATGTCAGACATGTGGAAGGATATATCAGAGCCAAGTCCACCAATGATGGCCATGAGATTTTTGTGGATGTTGCATGCATAATTGGGGACAAATCTATCAAATTTGAAGAGCAGGTCCAGGGTGGTCTGATAAGTCATCTTCTCATTGTAATAACTATCATAGATGTGGAAACCAAGTGTGACATTGGGCAAGATCTGGGAATTTTGGTTGATCTCATTTACTGCAAATACCAAGCCCAAGACATGTTGATAGAACTTTGTCACTATGCTGAAAGACAGTTATGTTCAGATTCTACAACCCATATAACTGTTTTATTTTGTTTTTTTATCAGTCTCTGGATCCATTTTACTTGCTACAAACAATCTAAAATTTTTAAAAAATATCAATAGAAACAAAATGGAGTGTTGTTTATGTCATTATGGAGATAAGCTGCAAAAATAGCCAGAAAGAGAGGAGGAATAGTCCAAAAGATGTATAAGACAAGGAAGAATAGAAAGATCTTAGATGAATTCATGAAAGGTTGTATAACTTTGAAATCAATGTGGAGAATATAAATAGTAGACATGATTGGTATTATTTCAAAGAAATGTTTCAGAAATATTTAGTTTCATTCAAAATTAAAATACAAGCTCACACACACACACACACACACACACAATTAGGAAACAAATTTGGATAAGCAAAGCACCCTCCTAGTGAAGCTTTAAAGCAACCATGAGTTGCCCTTGCAGCTGCTTCAAATACTTTTTTTTTTTTTGTATGCTTTGTCCGGGGATTCCCCAAACCAAGTACAATAAATAAGCATCCAAACATGCATGCAGAAAGCTAGGGAACTGATCCTTGTTTCTATCCCGTCCACAAATCACTTTATATACATAGAGGTGGTCTGGTCAAAGAGATAGAATGAGGGTTGAATCAAAAGCAGATGAAAATATTAATGAAACAATTCATTGATTAATGCAAGGGTCTTAAAACTTAGCAAGTTTAAGGCTTTGGACTTCAACTCCCAGATTTCCTGAGCTAACATGACTGGAGGAAGAATTCTTGAAGTTGAAGTCCACAAGTCTTAAAGATGTCAAGTTTGAAGATCCCCTGATGATTAATGAATCAAGAGGAAAGGAATGACTGAGAAAGTTCTGTTTGGAAGAAATGGATGAGATCCTCAAAAAGAGAGATTTTTAACATGGAACAGTTTTTTTTTAATATATTAAGTTGTTAATTGAAAGATGAAAGCCTGTTAGGTGTAGGGATTAAGGAATCAGGCTGGAATCCAGCCATTTTAAGAGTTCTAGCTCTGTCTGGAGCATGAAGTCAGATATGGGTGACCTTGTGCCAGTTACTGTTGCTCAGTTCTAGGAAGAATGCAAGGACGAATCACTTCAGAAAATACTGCCCAGAAAATTGCAGGGAGTAGTCCAGGCCATTGTCAGGAATGAACACTGACTTGACAGCGCAGCTCTTCATGATAAACTTTTGTAAAGTATCTTGCCTTGTCTGGAACTTGCATCATTATATTATATTATATTATATTATATTATATTATATTATATTATATTATATTATATTATATTATATTATATTATATTATATCATTATATTATATTATAATATATTATGTTATATCATATCATATCATATTTATTACATTACATTGCATCCTTAAAAAATCATTAAAAAATCAGATACATTCTTTTGTCTATGTCCATCATGGTTTTCTAAGCTAAACAAACTGAGTACCCTGCCTGACAGAGTTGAAAGCATAGAATCACTCATTCAATCAATAGAAGAATTCTTAGCCAGGCATTTTGAAACAACTATACAAGCAACCATAATCTCTCTTGAAAAAAAAAAAATACAGCACAGATAAGTGATTACCTCTCAGCTCAAAATCAATTCCCACAACTACCACAACCACTACCTCAACTACAATCCCAATTACAACCAAAAATAACCACCAAATCAAAGCCACAAACAATTATCATCCCATCAAATAATTCCACAAATAATATCCCCGTACTCATCAGAGACATCATGGAACGTGATCAGAAACATCCAAATGCCATCTTATTTGGCCTTGAAGATACCAGCGAATCAGACGACATCACCAAAGTTCTTGATTTCATAAGCAACTCAAATACAACAAACATATCTCCTAAGCATTTTGTTCTGGACGACGAACAACACCTAAAAACCGAACTACACACTCTCACCAATGTACTAACAGCCAATGGATTCCAAAGAAAGAAGATTACCCACCTAATCCAAAAAGAAACCCCAACCAAAATCCAAGACAGAGAACAAGAGAACGGCAAAGCCCTCCTCCCATATATAAAAGGCACTACAGACAAAATCAGCAAGATCCTCCAAAAACACAACATTAAAACAGCATTCTGCACAAACAAAAAAATATCCACCATCCTAAGAAACCCCAAAGACAAAATTGAATTAGAAAACCAAGGAGTATATGAAATCCCTTGCACTGCCTGCCCCACCACATACATTGGACAAACTAACAGAAGAATAAGTGCACGCATTGAAGAACATAAGAACTCAATTAAAAAAGAAGAACCGACCTCTTCCCTGGTCCAACACCTCAAAGCCGCAGGACATGAGATTGACTTTAAAAATTTCAGAACTATCGCCAAAACCGAACACTTCAACAGCAGAATAATCAGAGAAGCCATAGAGATAGAAAAATGCCCACACAGCATGAATAAATGAGATGACACCTCCCACCTACCAGCCATTTGGAAACCCGCCCTCATGAATAGATGAGTACCTAACACGAAGAATGACACCAGACCCACACCCATGAGGGCCACACAAGATGCCACTACCACACTTCCACGCAGAAAGCAGACTCACACCCACACAGAAGATGAGACACGACCACGGACCAGAAGCCACACTGCAGCTGCATCACTACCCACTTCAAACCCCTCCGAGCCATACATGAAGCAAACTTACACCCACCATGAAGATGCAGCACGACCACGAATTCGAAGCCAAACAGCAGGATCACAGCTCACCAGCTCAAATCCCCCAGCAACTAAGACTAACCTGAGCACAACCAAGCCCCCACCTGAACAGAACACGCCTCCAGCCAATCAGAACATGGCCAACCCCCCAACCAATCACAACACAGCCAAACCCCCTACCAATGAGAACACACAAACACCCAATCAGAACACAGCCAAGCCCCCACCCAATCAAGTCCCACCCCCACTAGCAGTTAAAAGGAAGAAGCAGCTGCAAGCTCACATCACTCTGAGAAGCACAGAGCCGAAGACAGAAGCCTGAAGATGATGAATGAGACTTCATCGAAACGTTGCCTAAATACTTCAAATCTTACGCAGGAGAAAACCCGAACAACCAAAGATCCACATACAAATACCCACGAGAACCTCAGAATATATATATATATATATGATTATATATATATATGAATGAGACTTCATCGAAACGTTGCCTAGATACTTCGAATCTTACGCGGGAGAAAACCCGAACAACCAAAGATCCATATATATGGATGTGGTTTACAGAGTCCGTATATTCCCCTCAATAATCTGGGTGCTAATTTTCCTGCTGACCTTGGAAGGAAGGAAGGCTGAGTCAAGCTTGATCAGGTTAGGATCAAACTCCTGGAAGTGAGCAGAATCAGCCTGCAATACTGCATTCTAAATATTGTGCCATCATTGCTACATAATATAAAATATGCAGATATTTTAATTTTATAATCGTTTTGTTTCTTATATTTTGTCTATACTTTAAAAAACAAGTTCTGAAATAATCACATTTTTTGCTCCCTGTATGCTGTCTTCATTTTTATTATTTTTCAAATCACTATTAGGATGCTTGCTTAATTATGAAGCCTAAGCCATTCCTGGACATTTTATTTAATTAATTAAAAATTGTTATAATCATTGTTATGTGGTCATCATCATCATCACTTGAAAATTCTATGGTTGCGACCTATCATTTTTAATCTAATGAATTTAATTGCATTTCCCCATTTAATTTCTGAATAAAATCTCATGAATGCACAACCAGAAAATTTCATTAGGTTGTTTAATTTAATTTAACTAGTTGATTTAATTAACACCACAAACTGTATATCAACAAAATCAGAGGATTTTGTCAGCTTACCCATCTCTTTGGAGATTTTACCCTCTGGACATGGAACACAATCATAACAGCAGAATGGTTTCCCTTCATTCTTCCTTTTTTGATAACTAGGGTAACAATAATCATTGCACAGAGAAATGGGAAGCCCCTAGTTACCAATATTAAAATGTTGGCAATAGATTTATTGTTTTGAAGAAAAATATAGTAATTTCATGAATGAAGGCCAATATACATGTTCCAGGATGATGTTGCAGTATCCAATCTGGGTCAGCCACTGGGGTTTGAGATCCAGTCTCAGCCTTGGAAGCCATATTTTACTTAGAAGTTTCGAGGCTGCCACATTTTTGTGCCTGGGAATTTGGGAGTGGGAGGCTTCATAGAGAGGAGGAAAATTAGACTCAACAACATTTTTCTCAAAAGTCAAGGACAAGCCACCCTGCACTCTGAAGGAGTGTCTGGAGGAATATCTCCAGTTGGAACAATGGTTGATTGGATCATGTGATGGTGGGTGCAGGAGATGGGTTTTGATTTTCAGTTGGGAAGAAAAAACCTGGAACTTCTAGATTTGGGTTTTCCCAGATGTGCCAGTATGACTTCTTCAATATATTCTTACTTGGATGAACTTTGTTTCTGAGTGCTGAATGAAATGGGGAGTTTCATTGGAATGCTGACACCCAGATGGAATCCTGCAAAAATAATTTCTTAGACTGAAAATGAAATGCTCTCTTACATTGAAAAGAAAAGCCCCATTTGAGACTGTACATGGAGTCCTCAGCTTACAACAGTTCATTCAGTTACCATTTGAAGTTACAATGGCACTGAAAAAAATGATATGATTGTTTTCATGCTTACAACTATTGCATAGTCTCACCTAGCAGCAGAAATATTTGGGCTCAGTTGTGGTCCTTGACTGGTCTAATCATATCAAAAAGTCAAGAAATAAATTGAATTTGAAAATAGGTACATTTTCAATTGCCCCTCCAATGTGAATTTGTGAGTGCAGATGATCTGGATTTCCAGTTTTTTTTTCTTTCAATTTGCTTCATCTGAGAATTTCAACATGTGATGTATGGGTGTGGCTTTGTGGGCATGGCAGGGGAAGGATACTGTAAAATCTCCAGTCAGAGGTGATATTTTATGGTTCTTCAAACTACTCAAAATTTCTGCTATCGATTCTCCAGAACAGGTCAGAACCTACTGAATACCACTTCTGATGTTCTATCACTGGAGGTTTCTAAGAAAGGATAGGACAACTGTTTGTCTGAAATGGTATGAGGTCTGCTGCTCTAGCAGGACTAGACAACTTCCAAAATCCTTCCAACTCTGTTATGTCATTTCTTAATCCTGTTATTCTTCATGAATTGCCCAGAAGGATAAAAGTAGATATGAACCCATCTGAGAAATGGTCATACAAACATTCCTTGAAACAATACCTGGTTAAATGATCTATGCCAGATTATCGTATCTTCACTTATGTCTAATTCCTTTCCACTCAGAGCATCTGAATCCACTTTTCCAACCTTTCGTCTCTGGAAGGTGGAATTGGGAAAGGTGACGATGTTGATGATATCAAAAATGCCTTCCATCTTCTTTTGATCATAAAAAATCAAGGCTTCTCCAAGTGAATTATTGAATGTCATGTCTTTAAGAAATTGGTGGAGCTATATTATTGGGATTTAAAAAAGCAAACAGAAAAATGAAGAATAGAAAGGTATGAGTAATTTAGTCTTAGATGTAATGTACCTTTCAGGGGGACACACTGACAAAAATAAGTGTATGTGTGATATATAGTAAATAGGGAGATTTTTATTAAGGTAGAATGAAGGTGGCCAGCTCAAATTATTAATTAAAGTGGACAATTATGAATTAATAGAATAAGGACTGATAAAATTGCAAATGTGACAGAAGAAGGTAATATGAGAAATGAACATAGAAATGAGACAAGAATTTTAGATAACATTGTAAAATAAGATATGAAAATATCCTAAGAAAAATGGAACAAGCTATAATATGAACTGAAATTGGATAAAATAAGCTTAATATTTAATATTAATAAGGATAATGTGATATGAAATTGAATACATAAAATGAATAGGTAACTATGGTCATGTTTGAATTGAGATGCAAAACCTGGAACCATACTGTTTGCCAAATGAGAATTTTTATTTAAAAATAAAAATAAAAAGTGAAGAAGAAATTGAATAATGGAAATACTAGGTATGTTTAAATGATCTGGTGGTTGGCATTAGGAGAGAGCATTGAAATGTTGAAAATAAGCAATGAAGGATTATAATTCAATGCGAATTTGTGTATTAAGAGACATGATTGGTATTATTAACCTTGCTTATAAGAAAATGTATGATATATTGTCACACTGTTTATGTATTGTTGTTGTATTTGTAGATTGAAATAAAAAAACTTGATTATCAAAAAAAAGGGAGACACTCAGAAAACATGGAAAGTTTGTTTCTGCAGCCCCTTGAGAACCTGTTTACCACTCTCTGCACAGCCAAGTAATAAGATCAGATAGTTCAAGCAATTGTCAAATGAGATATAAAATTGATTCATCTTCCTGATCCAAAATTCACCACCAGCAATGATGCTACACTTCAAAAAGACCTTGACTATGTGTCAGAAAGGTAAAAAAAGTGGCAACTTCAAATCTCAACAAACAAATGCTCTGTCTTACATATTAGCAAAATAAATCAGAAAATAAAATACAAGCTGGATGGACAAGACCTTGTAGACAACTCTCACTCTGTCAAGGACCTTGGAGTTCTCATCTCTGGTGATCTAAGTTGTTCCAGACTAGCAGGCTTGAAAGCCTACAACTCGGATTGGTCCGCTAGCAGCGGGTCATGATCGGTAGCCTCAGACTGATCCGATTGGCTAGTTAGCGGGGTGCCATGATTGGACTAACCAAGTGCGGCAAACTCAAATTGCCGTCATTGTCTGCCTAGCCACAGCCAGCCCTATATAAGGGGCTGCTGTGGCTAGGATATTTCGCTCAGATCTGAAGTCACTAATAAAGAGCTGTTGTTGCTATCTGAGTCTTGTCTCCATTCTTGGACCCATCCTCCCAGACTTAACAATGGCGACGAGGATGGGATTCGGAGACAGCAGAGCCTACTAAGCACTCGCAGAAGATTGACAGAGCACGTGGCTGACAGCGCGCAACATCGGCAAAATGGCCAGCAGCACTATACCACCCGCCCCGTTCGATCCAGCCAGCGAGGACTGGGATTCATATATGGACAGATTTCAGATGTTCCTGGAGTCCAACAATCTTAAAGACGCAACACCCAGCAAAAAACGAGCAGTTTTCCTGAAGCATTGCAAACCCACCGTCTTTAAGATGGACAAAGCACTTGCAAAAACGGCTGAAGTCAAAACGATGGACTGGGATACCCTTGCTCCCATCCTTCGCAACCATTACTCCCCAGCAGTACTGACTCATTCGCAGACACGAATTTTACCAAAGAGATCAACTTGAAGGTGAGAGCATTGGGGATTTTGTGGCTAACCTAAGGAACTTGGGCAGATTGTGTGGCTTCGCCAACCTAGAAGAAGCCATGCTGGATTGAATTGTCCTTGGCCTAAGAGATCCAACAATCCAAAGCAAGATCATGGACTAGGGAGACATCTCCCTCACAGATTCCATAGCAGACGCCACTGCAGCTGAAGCTACTCGTAAATCAGCAGCACAAATGCGCCGGACAAATGAGGCCAGCTGCCAACCCACCAACGATATGGTGACATCATCAGAAAAATACACGTCAGCCACCCATCACGAGGACATTGAATCCTCATCAGAAAGTGAAGAAGAAGAAGTCCACAGG
Organism: Pseudonaja textilis; assembly: GCF_900518735.1. Next base: position 18,704 of record NW_020770248.1, read on the forward strand.
CTCCGGTCAGAACGCAAGCAATGAGACCAAGGGGGTCATAAATCGAAATACCAATGCGCCGGGTGCAGTGGGAACCACCCACGATCCGAATGCAGATTCCTAGATGCCATCTGTCGTTTTTATGAGAAACGAGGGCATATTGCTAAGGTATGCAGAAACAAAAGAGGCTCCAGCCCTTGACGGAGAGGAAACAGCCCCCAAAAACTGATGGCACCCCCACCACAAATAGGGACCACCCAAACAACCAGTGGAACCAGTACAACAGACCCCAAAGGTTTACTGGCACACCTAGATGGGAAGAAGCACATCAAACTATCACCATCGGCCACACTTCATTATTGGACACCAAAAAAATCCGTGTAGAAGTCACCATTGAAAATCAACCGTGCATCATGGAAGTAGACTCTGGGTCTTCCCTATCCATGGTCTCCTGGAAAACTCTTAAGCAGCTGATTCCCAACATCTGCCGCCGAGACCTCAGCAACCAGAGACTCATATTAAAGGACTACCAAGGCAACCGGATTCCAGTAGCTGGCACCAGTCATTTCCAGGTTTCTTTCAAGGGCCACACTGCAATACTACCACTCACCATTGTTGATAGAGACCGACCTAGCCTACTGGGCCTACAGTGATTCACGCCATTAGGAATTGGAATGGCAGGCATCAACCATACTGCAGACGAAGACTGGGAAGCAGCCCTCGTCCAGGATTTCCAAGAAGTTTTCAGCGAAAATTTAGGCAAGTACAAAGGGTCCCCTATCTCATTTAATCTCAGCCCTGACATCGCACCCATTCGTCTAAAACCACACCGAGTTCCTTTTGCTCTCAAACCCAAAATTGACGAGCAACTGGACAAACTAATTGCACAAGGCTTGTTAGAACCCATTGATCACATCCAATGGGAGACCCCAATTGTCACTCCCATAAAACCTGATGGGTCCTTGAGAATCTGTGGGGACTACAAGGCTACCCTCAACCACGCACTGCAGCAGAGAGCCTATCCGGTACCAGTCGTCCAGCATCTCCTGCATTCACTTAGGGGTGGCAGAATATTTGCAAAGCTTGACCTGGCCCAAGCTTATCAACAGTTGCCAGTAGATGCTGAAACTGCTGAAGCCCAAACTATAGTTGCACACAGAGGCACGTTCAAATGTAACAGGCTCCAGTTTGGAATCAGCATAGCACCAGGCATTTTTCAAAGCCTGATGGAGAGACTATTGCAGGGCATAAAAGGGGTCGTGCCCTATTTCGATGATGTATTAATAGCCACCACAACAAAGAGTCACTTAGAGAAATGGCTAAGAACAGTCCTACAAAGGTTCAAAGATGCTGGCCTCAAGGTAAAAAGGGAAAAGTGCCAGTTATGCACTGAAAGGGTTGAATTTCTTGGTTACCTCCTTGAGAAACAAGGAATTCACCCTACAGAAAAGAAATTGGCAGCCATCAAAAATGCCCCAAGACCAAAAACCAAAATAGACCTTCAAGCCTTCCTGGGACTCATTAACTTTTATAACATTTTCCTATCCCAGAAGGCAACCATTGCTGAACCCCTTCATAGACTTCTCGATAAAAAGGCTTCCTGGATTTGGGGACGACGGGGGGGAACATGCCTTTCAACAAGTAAAGGACCTTCTAACTTCAGATGCAGTACTCATACAATATAATGAAACACTTCTTTTGACTGTGACTTGTGACGCCTCATCTTTTGGGGTGGGGGCCATCCAGAGCCACATCCTACCAAATGGCACTGAGGCACCTATTGCATTTTTTTCAAGAACCTTGTCAAAAACAGAAAGGAACTATAGCCATCTAGACAAGGAAGCCCTTGCCATTGTATCTGCAATCAAAAGATTCCACGAGTATGTGTATGGGAGATCATTTTCCATCATCACAGATCATAAACCATTACTTGGCATCCTGGCAGGTGACAAACCTACTCCACATATTCTATCCCCTAGAATGACATGGTGGTCGGAGTTCCTAGCCGCCTACAACTATCAATTGAGACATCGCCCGGGAAAAGCCATTCCCCACGCAGATGCTTTGAGCCACTCTACACTACCCGAATTGCAAGATGAACCAGCTCCCACACTACCAATACTACAAATTGAGACAATTCCCTCACCCCCACTAACAGCACAAGACATCACATTAGAAACCAAAAAGGACTTATGCTTAGCATGAGTTCTTGGCTGGGTGGAGAGGGGATGGCCAGAAATCGAGCCCAACAAAACATTTAAACCCTTCAAGAACAGACAAACAGAACACTTCTCACAAAGAGGGTGCATATTATGGGGAGACCGAGTGGTCATACCAGCAAAACTACAAAAAAAAATTCTACAATTGCTGCACGATGGGCACCTGGGCATTGTATGTATGAAAGCGCTGGCGAGGAGCTACGCCTGGTGGCCAGGTATGGACAAACAAATTGAAACCTGGGTCGCCACCTGTAGCAGATGCCAAGAGACACACTCGGCCCCACCAAAAGCTCCACCAGCCGAATGGGAAACACCCAGAGGTCCCTGGTCGCGCATTCATATCGACTTTGCGGGACCTACAAAAGGGCATACTTTCCTAATAACAGTAGACACATACTCTAACTGGCTTGAAGTTAATAAAATGAAGACAACCACCACAGATGCAGTCATCAAGAAATTGAACAGACTTTTTGCAACACACGGCCTACCTGATGTTCTGGTATGCGACAACGGCCCCCAATTTACCGCTTTAGCTTTCGAACAATACTTAGCAGACCGAGGCATCTGACATGCTTTGACATCGCTGGCTCACCCAGTGGCGAATGGTAGAGCTGAATGAATGGTTCAGTTCATAGAAAAAACTGTACAAAAAATGGAACAAGGTAACATCCACGATAAAGTCACTAGGATGCTCCTTCTTCAGCACATCACACCAAACAGCACGATCAACAAGAGCCCAGCTGAGCTTCTGATGGCCAGGAAACTCAGATCGTCTCTAGACCACCTGCATCCTGCTTACACCCTGGAAAAACCCCTGGGTTCCAGCAGCAAGCACCGCACTTTTAAGGTAGGAGACCCTGTATTTGCAAAAACCCCTGTGGATCCCTGCCAAAATAACTCAGATCACAGGCCCCCGCTCCTACCACCTAGTAACCACAGATGGGAGAGCGTGGAATGCCACATTGACCAACTACGCTCCAGACTGACCACATCTTCCATCAGTGACCCCAACCACAAAACCAGAGGGGGAGGGGAAACCGCAGGTTCTGGAATAGAACCAACTTCTGGCCTGGAAGAACAAACCCCATGATCCCCACACCAAAACCTACAATACTAACCAGCTGAAGTAGAGCCTTGGCAAACGGACATTTCACCTAGAAGCAGCAGCCGAGCAGGTTCAGCGAGCCCTGGGAGCCCAAGCGGTAACAACGAAGCGGGTGACTCAACCATCCCGAGGTCACCAGATGGGAGTCACAGCTATGGAACCAGCTCACCATCCCAGACAATCCCAGCAAGCAGCCCGTCAGAACCCGAGACTGAACACAGACATTTGGAACTACGCAAGTCAGGTAGACAGGTGTGAAGACCCACCTACCTGCGAGACTACATAACCCCACCCCTTAGATGGAACCTAGAGGGGAGGGGTGTTCCAGACTAGCAGGCTTGAAAGCCTGCAACTTGGATTGGTCCGCTAGCAGCGGGTCATGATTGGTCGCCTCAGACTGATCCGATTGGCTAGTTAGCAGGCTGCCGCGATTGGACTAACCAAGTGCGGCAAACTCAAATCACCATCATTGGCTGCCTAGCCGCAGCCAGCCCTATATAAGGGGCTGCTGTGGCTAGGATATTTTGCTCAGATCTGAAGTCACTAATAAAGAGCTGTTGTTGCTATCTGAGTCTTGTCTCCATTCTTGGACCCATCCTCCCAGACTTAACATAAGTGTTAGAGCCCACTGCAAACAACATTGCCAAAAAGGCATTAAGAGTTGTTAACCTAATCCTGCAAAGCTTTTTCCTCTGATAATATCACACTATTAATTAGAGCATACAAAACATTTGCTAGACCAATCCTTGAATACAGCTCATCAGTCTGGAATCCGCACTTCATATCGGACATTATTACAGTTGAGAGAGTCCAGAAATATTTCACAAGAAGAGTTCTCCACTCCTCTACTCACAACAGAATACCCTATGCTTCCAGACTTGAAATATTAGGTTTAGATAACTTAGAACTATGCCCCCTTCAGTCTGACCTAAGCGTAATACATAAAATTATCCAATACAATGTCTTATCTGTCAATGACTACTTCAGCTTCAACCTCAACAATACACGAGGACATAATAGATACAAACTCAAGGTAAACCACACCAAAATTGGTTGTGGAAAGTACAACTTCAGGAACAGAGTGGTCAATACGTGGAATGCTCTACCTGACTATGTGGTTTATTCCCCAAACCACAAACACTTTAACTTCAGACTGTCTACCATGGACCTCACCCCTTTCCTAAGTGGTCTATAAGGAGCATGTATAAGCTCACCAACCTGCCAACTGTCACTGTCTTAATGTTCCCTTTTATTCGTATCTATTTCATGTATTAATAAGCATGTTTATACATACATACATATAGATATAGATATAGATATAGATATAGATATAGATATAGATATAGATAATCAAATGCATCCTTGACAAAATAAATAAATAAAAATAAAAACTAAATAAATTCTTCATATTCCATAGGATGAGGCCACAAAGAAGAGGAGGCATCAACTCATTTTGCAAAGCACCAGAAGCTAAGACAAAAAACAATGGATGAAAACTAATCAAGGAGAGAAGCAAACTGGAATGAAGGAGAAACTTCCCAACAGAACAATTAACCAGTGGAACACTTGCCTTCCAGAAATTGTGGGTGCCTCACCAATGGAAGTTTTTAAGAAAAGTCTGGATAGCCACCTGTCTGAAAAAGGTCTCCTGTTTGAGCAGAGGGTTGGACTAAAAAACTCTAAGAACCCTTCCACCTCTATTCTGATTGAGGTATATGGCAAACTGGAAAAAGAACTTCTTGATTTGGCCCTCATCACCCATCCTTTCTACATTGCAAGTTATTCTTACAGATATAAGGCTGCTATGGACTTGATAAGGACTGAAGATAACTGGGTTGCTGTCAGAGTGTTTGCAGCATGACTACTATTGTGAGACAACCCTGGAGCAAAACATAGCACACAGAGGTTTTGTCTTTTAACAGTGGTTTATATACAAGATAGCAATATACATATATATATACATGAGTATATGGCAAGTAATCAATCTTCTTTACTCTGCACTAGAACTACAATGGAGACAGAACACAAGGAGAGAGAGATACGCCCTCTCATGGCCGCTTTTATAAAGACAGCTTCTTAAAGTGGCAATACCTTTGCAGACCCATCCTCAGTCTTAAAGCAACAATAACTCTGCTGACTTATCCTCATTGCACCAGCATTTACAGCAGCCTTACAGCGGCTGGTCAGTTATTAAATAAATACCTTAACAGTTGCTAAATAAGATTCCTCTATTATCCTCAATAAAAGGTAATATGTCTAAAATGCTAATTTATTTTGGTTTATTTGTGCCATCCTTGCATCCTGAAGATGTTCAGGGAATGAAACAGAAGACATATTAAAGTGATGGAAATAAAAGTGTACATCTAAATATTACCAAAGGACAGGTGTCCATTTTAATAACAGCTTCTTCCTTGTTGGAATCACATAGCCTAACTTTGAACTTTACCTTTATAATATATCTTTATAATATAAAGGACTTGTAGCACACAATTCACCTGCCATGGTTGTGCATCTTCATATTCTGACAATTGGTGCCTCTCCAAATTCCTGTGGTTAGATCGAAGTAAGGAGAGAGCATATAAAGCTTGAGCCAATACATGGACAGAATTACAGATACTACAGCTGTGCCCAGTCAATTGCATCTCAAAAAGTGCCCCAGGAATGTTCTCCAGCCTCTCTTCTCCAGTACAAGTATCATCATCAGAAGGGTCACAGGAGGAGATGGCAATGAACAATCCAATACTTGTTCCCAGAAAAGTGTGAAAAAGCCATCTTTTTGAATCCAAGGTGGTTTCATGGGCTTCAAGAACTCCTTGAACCCTGGAATTTCTCTGGAATGAATGGTAAAAAAAATGGCTCCATCAAAGATCCCATTTTCTTTGCATTCCTGTTAATACATAATCCATCTGGCCAGTCATGATCCACACTTTTCCCAAAGGACTCTGCCCGAGTCCGGGATCAATCCAAAAAATGGTTCTCGTTACCCATATAATTGACAAAGATTCTCCACAGATGATAAAGGTATTGATCTTTTCAGTAGTTATTTGGTCGTAAATATGTCTGCCTTTCTCAAGCATCTCAAATAATTTATCCCAGTAACTTAAAAAAGGAATTCTTTGTGTACAAGCAGAGCAAATTCCATGCTGGGAAAAGAGGGAATCCATGATCTGCAGAAAATAATCTCCGTGCCTATTATCAATGGCAAGGAGCCCAACCCATCTCCACCCAAAATGTTGAAGCAATTGGATAATCCCGATATATTGGGTGGACTCATTTGGGACCATGGAGTAATAAAAGGGAATCTCAGCACAATGAATATCCTGGGGGCTAAAGGAACCACATGTGAGCTAAAAGAAAATAAACACATATTATAATATCAATATCAACATCAACATTTTTTTTGCTATTTGTGAAAGATAATCTTTATTGTCATTTTTCCTGTGGGCACACTGGCAAATGTTAAAAATGAAATTCTGTTGCCTGCTCTCAAAGTGTACACATACATAACACACATATGGACATGCTATATTCATAGATATATGTATATAGCAATAGCAATAGCACTTAGACTTATATACTGCTTTACAATGTTTTACAGCCTCTCTAAGCAGTTTACAGAGTCAGCATACTGCCCTCAACAATTTGGATCCTCATTTTACCCACTTTGGAAGAATGGAAGACTGAGTCAACCTTGAGTCTGGTGAGATTTGATTTGCCAAATTGCAGGGAGATGGCAATCAGCACAAGTAGCTTGCAGTACTGCATTCTCACCATATACCCTAACATAATCATTCATATAAATATTAGCCACTGCCCATCTTGAATACACAGCAGAAAGAGGACACTAGAGAGTTCAGACGGTTGATATTGTATGGAACAAAATTGTGACTAAATCTGGATCTTCTGCTTCAGATGCTACAAAGCCTCCTCCCAGATAGTAACAAGGAAACAGGTCATGAAGGGGATGTCTAGCATCCCACACAATCCTGCAGACTCTGCTCAGGCATTGCTTAAATTGCCTGTCTTGGATAGAAGGGAATGAACTTCCAGTAATCTTTTCTGCCAATCTCACCACTCTATGCACAGCCTTCCTGTCTGAAAGAGTAATGCTTCCAAATGAGACTGTAATGCAATATGATAGGATGCTCTCGATTGTCCCTCTATAGAAAGGGGTAAGGACAGGGGGAGGGAAATGTGTCATGCGACACTGAAAATGCAGGTGGTGCTGTGCCCGTTTCATCAGTGTCTTGCCATTGACCAACCAAATATGAAATTAATATAAATAATGTAATATAATATAAATGGTTTCAACTTCTACCCTCAAAATGGAACTTTAGGGCACTGCAAATCAGAACATCTAGACATAATGACAGTTTTTTCCCGAATGCCATCACTCTGCTAAACTAACTCCCACAACACTGTCAAATTACGTAGTAAGACTGTATTGCTATTATTCTCCTCATCCTTCCTATTACCTATCTCTTTCCACTTATGTCTATAACCATGTTGCTTGTATCTTTACAATTTATATTGTTTTATTTGTTTTCCAAATATGGTTTGATTGTGTATTAGTAAACTATGTATGATTTGATTACTTACAGTAACCTATGACTAACACTAAGTGTTGTACCTTAAGATTCTTGATGAATGTATTTTATTTTTTCTTATGTACACTGAGAGCATATGCACCAAAGACAAATTCCATGTGTGTCCAATCACACTTGGCCAATAAGAATTCTATTCTATTCTATATTACTCAACAGATTTGGTCAGATTGTTGAGCTATGTGGGCATCATTTAGAGACAGTCAGTTTTTGATAACCTTGTTTGAGAAAAAGAAAGGAAGAGAAACTTTTCATGTCTCTATTCTCAAAGATTCTACCTGTGGAATCTTGTAAAACTGTAAAAGGTCAGCGATATAGGAGGAAGTTTCAAAGCTGACCCCCCCAATGATAGAAATGAGAGTTTTCCTGGTGTCACATTTGTAGTTGGGGACACATTTCTGTGACCTGAAGAGGAGGTCTAGAGT
>NW_020770249.1:9295-26972 GCF_900518735.1 Pseudonaja textilis
CATCCCGGACATAAATTGTTTCAATTCCTACCCTCAAAATAACGCTATAGAGCACTGCACATCAGAACAATTAGAAACAAGGACAGTTTTTTCCCAAATGCCATCTCTCTGCTAAACAAATAACTCCCTCAACAATGTTCAACTATTTACAAAGTCTGCACTACTATTACTGTTAAATCTTGTCATCTATTCTTTATCACCCATCCCCTCCCACTTGTGACAGTATGACTGTAACTTTGTCGCTTGTATCCTTACGATCTATATTGACTGTTTCCTAGTATGATTTGTTAAAGTGTTGTAATTTATCATTCGTGATGAATGTATCATTTCTTTTATGTACGCTGAGAGTATTTGCACCAAGACAAATTCCTTGTGTGTCCAATCATACTTGGCCAATAAAGAATTCTGTTCTGTTCTGTTCTGTTCTGTTCTGCTCTGCTCTGCTCTGTTCTATTCTATTCAAAGAATCAGGTCAGATTTCACTATACAAGATAGTCCATAGAATCTCTTGGGCAAATGGTGCAGCCTCTAAAAGCAGACACAGTTCACCCTAAGAATGTGTGGCAAACTAAAAAAATACTTCTTTGGTCTTTTTAGTTGCCAGCAGAAAGGGAGTGGGGGAAAGCAGCGCATTCCTTCAATGCTTCAGATATTGGCTACTTGTCCTTCTGTGCTACACTACTTAAATTTCCTAAGCATTTCTGCATATAACCTTTCTCCACCACATGAATCCACACAATCACTAGTTGAACTCCAGCTGATGAGAAAAGTTCAGAAACTTCCCTCTGGTGGGAAAACATCATTGAGGTACATGTTAATCTTGCTCTTTTCAGATGCTGTAAAATGCACCAAATGTCCAGCAGATCAGCATCCAAACATCAACCGAGATAACTGTATACCTAGGATTGAAACTTTCCTATCCTATCAAGAAAATTTGGGGATTGTCCTAGCTTCCTTTGCCTTGTTCTGCTTTTTGGTAACAGGCTTAATCTTTGGAATCTTCATTAAATTCCGAGAAACTCCCATTGTCAAAGCCAACAATCAGGAACTCTCCTACATCCTCCTCATCTCTCTCCTGCTTTCCTTCTTGACCTCCTTCCTATTCATTGGCCGACCAAGGAGAGCCACTTGCCTTCTTCGACAAGCAGCCTTCAGCAACATCTTCTCAGTTGCCATTTCTACTATCTTGGCAAAAACAGTCATAGTGGTGTTAGCATTCTTGGCCACAAAACCAGGAAATAAAGTACAGAGATGGCTGGGGAAAAGCCTCACCAATTCTATGATCCTTTCATTTTCTGTTGTTCAACTTGTCCTCTGCAGCATCTGGCTGGGCACTTCTCCCCCATTCCCTGAGTTGGACATGGACTCGCTATCTGCAGAGATGATTATGCAATGTAATGAAGGCTCTATTGCCATGTTCTACCTTACCCTTGCCTACATGGGCTTCTTATCTGTCATTTGCTTCACAGTGGCTTTCCTGGCCAGGAATTTACCTGGGGCCTTCAATGAAGCCAAGCTGATCACCTTCAGCATGCTGGTCTTTTGTAGCGTCTGGATATCCTTCGTACCTACCTACCTGAGCACCAAGGGGAAGTATATGGTGGCTGTGCAGGTCTTCTCCACCTTGTCTTCCAGTGCTGGTCTTGTTGGTTGCATCTTCATCCCCAAGTGCTATATTATTTTTTTTAGACCAGATCTGAATATAAAAGAACATTTGTTGTCAAAATAAAATAGAAATTTACTTTTGGTGTGTCTTTCCTCATAATGCCAGGTACTTGCTCCTTTATTGTTCCTAAAAAAAACATATGCCACATGCTTCTTTGAGCTCACCATATGAGGCCATGTGGACTGTTTGACTCCTTTTCAGAAGGCCAGATGAGTGGAGACCTGCCTTACCTCTAGGGGAGAATATTCCACAGGATAACATCCCTGCCTGACCAGGTGGGATGGGCCAATCTAATGGGATGAAGATGATACTGTACATAGCCTGGTACAGCTTTAGGTCACAACCAAAACATTGAATTGGACCTGGAAGCAAACTGGCACCCCATCCAGTTCATGGAGCAAAGGTGTTACTCACACTCTTCTTTGGGTGCACAAAATCGTTCACATGGCCATATTCTATACCAACTGAAGCATCTGGATACTTTTCAAGGGCAGCCCCAACTAAGTGTATTACAATAATCCAAACAGGAATAACCAAGGCAGATTTCTAAATTTATGTGGAAGGAGGAAAAAAAACCAAAAATTAAGTACACACTGTTGCAAGACAATAAAGAAAAAGGAGATTTTGGTTTACCAGATTTAAAACTGTATGCTGAGACATGTTGTTTGGTTCAGATGAAAGGGTGAGAAATCACCAAGAATAAAAGGTTGTTAAACTTGGAGGGCCATGAATTGAGCTTTGGATGGCAGACCTATCAATGGTATTACAGAATAACAGAAAGGACCTTGGAAGTCTTCTAGTCTAACCCTCCTGTGCAAGCAGGAAACCTTATACCATTTCAGTTGTCCAATCTTTTCTTTAAAACCTAAAGTGTTGGAGCATTCACAACTTCTTGAGGCAAGTTGTTCCACTGATTAATGTTCTCACTGTCAGGAAATTTCTCCTTAGACCTCTAAGCCACAAAACTTTCACCCCCTCATCTTTGGAAGTGTAGTATCACATCATGGTGGTAAACATGGACCAGGTAGTTGTGGGGCAGAGGTGGTATTCAGCAGGTTCTGACCACTTCTGGAGAATCAGTAGCAGAATTCTTTTTTTATTTTTTTTATTATAATAAAAGTTTTTTTTATTTTTTACACATCTTTTCACATGAGTAACATGATTCCAGATTACAACATTTATACACAGTCATAATTACATTTTCAGTTTTCTTATTTAATATCACATCAAATCATTATTCATTCCACTAATCTTTAGTTAAGTTTCCATTTCATATTCCAATTCATTAATTCAGTATCAAAATCATTTCATCCTCACATATATTTTCAATTCTTTATCCCCTATTATTTCCATTTTCAGCTTGCCACCTATTTTATTTTACATTGTACATTATTATCTTCATTAACTTTCTCAAGACCGATATATAGTAAACAATCAAAAAAGAATAAATATAAAGTAAAAAGAATATATTTAGGATCCATGTGGTATATCCTCCAATCTACAATATATTTTATATTTATTCCAGAGATGTTCATATAACGGTAGCAGAATTTTTGAATAGCTTTGAGAACCAGCAAATCCCACCTCTGACTGGCCCCACCCCCATCTATTCTCTGCTTCCCGAGTCCCAGCTGATCGGCTGGGTCTTCTTTTGTTGACCTGCCCAGGAGAACGGAGCTGGAAAGCAGGTTAGTGGGGTGGGGTGGGGAGGGAATGGGGATTTTGCAGGAACTTCCCCTGCCATGCCCACCAAACCACGCCCACCAAGCCATGCCCGCAGAACCAGTAGTAAAAAAAATTGAATCCCACCACTGCAATGGGGATAGACGTAACAGTGCTAAGAGTCAGCAACATCAATCAAGCTGAATAGAGCTGGAAGGGACCTTGGAGGTCTTCTAGTCCAAGCCCCTGCTCAAGCAGGAAACCTTACACCATTTCAGAAAGATGGTTGTCCAGTCTCTTTTTAAAGACTCCTCAGTGATGAAACATGCACAATTTCTGAAGGCAAGCTGTTCCACTCCTTAATTGTCCTCCATTCTTAAACATCCTTAGGAAGTTTCTCGTTCTGCCTTAACTGAATCAGGTAAAAGAAGCATGAAAAACTGGAGAAGTACCAGGACCTGAAGGAGGAACAGAAGAGGATGTAAAAGTCGAAGTGGTCCAGTGGTAGTAGAAGCACAGTGTCAGGATTCCATGTAACAGACCCAACACAATTTAAACTCTGAGTCCTGGAGTTTCTTCAAGGTATGAATTTATTAGGTATGTCATATTGGCACAGATAGTGAAAACCTGACTCTGAAGGACCTGAGGTTTTCCCCACCCAAATCAAAACCCAAAGTTCTTGCCCCCAGTCCACTTCCATCACATGATCCAATCAGGTCACAGTCCCAACTTCAGTTGGCTTCAGTCCATGCATTCCCAGCACTTGGTGATAATGTCCTTTGTTCCCAGGAGTTTATTTTGGCTACACATCCCCAGCTACCTCTATCTCCCCGCTCCCATTCCCACAACTGCAATCGGCCTTGCTGTGGCAGCCCTGCAGATGCTCCAATATGGCTTCAGGGCTGACAAGAGGTGGTATTTGTTGTGGTCCATCAGCAGCCTATGGAGACAGCAGCAGAGTCGGACAGTGGGGAGGAACATGGGCCAGTCCGGGAGTCTGGGAAGGACTCGGACAAGGGTCTGATACAGAGATGGGGCCTGGGCCATCTGGGAGTTATGTGCTGACTCCGGAGCCTATATAATCTGACAGCAGCAAGGCAGAGGAACAGCGGGAGCCTGTTCCCAGTGCGCACTTGCACAGAGCTGCCAGAAGGCAAGAACAGTTAAGACAGAAGGGGTGACTTGGGAGTAAGGCTTGAAGGAGATTGGCCCTCCCATAAGACATAAAGGAGGAGCAAAAGGACAGGAATCTTTGCAGGAAGCAACTTTGTTCATACTGGTCAGTTTGAAACCTGAAGCTCGGTGTTGAATTTGTGTTCCGTTTTGGCCTCATATAACCAATTGAACATTTAGTTGTTGGCAGCATTTCAAGAAAGATAAAGGTGTGTGCTTATCAGACTCATCCTGAAGGACTTTGGCAGACTTCCATGGAAATATTTACAAACTGTTTCAGACTCATTATGGGCTGTGAATGATTGAAATTCACAGCCATTGAAATAAAGAAAAATGGGTTTTGGTACTAACACGTGTTTGTTAGTGTCTCCATAAGCCTTGGTCAGAATAGTATTCAGCCAGTTCTGACCAGTTCTGGAAAACCAGTAGCAGAAATTTTGAGTAGTTCAGAGAACTGGTAAATACCACCTCTGGCTGGCCCTACCCCCATCTATTCTCTGCCTCCCAAGTCCAAGCTGATCGGAGTCCAAGCTGATTGGCTGGGTATTCTTTTGTTGCCCTGCATAGGAGAACAGAGCTGGAAAGCAGGTTAGTGGGGATTTTACAAAATTCTTCTCCTGCCATGCCCACTAAGCCACACCCTACAAGCCACATCCACAGAGCCGGTAGTAAAAAAAATTGAACACCACCAGTAGTGTAGGGTGTCCTGCTTGGGCAGGGAGTTGGACTAGATAACCTACAAGGTCCCTTCCAACTCTGTTAATCTGTAGTCTGTAATCAGAATAATGGAAACAATTGGCACTGTGAGCAAGATTCTAACAAAATGATAGTGTTTTATTTAATGTTTTTCCCTCTGCTCTCTGGGGAATTTTTTTCAACTCTCAACATAAACAACAAATTAAGGAACAACGCAAAGAAATTGCATGCAGAGAAAGGCCAGAGGCATAAATCCCTCCCAGATGCCCCTGAGACCTTGGGAGGAGTTTTACAGGTGGGGAGGGGTTGCATCCATGATCTTATCCTCATCCAAGGTTTAACTGAGTTTCATCTCTCTTAGACAAGGGAACAAAACCTCGGTCTTGGAAAAGGTAGGTGCCTTCTATTGCCATAATTAGGGCATCCATTGGAACCCTGACAGCCTGATCATTTTGATTAGAGTTTCCATAGAACAAAAGCAGGCAGACTTCCAGGTCCAGCAAAGATGATACTCCTGCTTCTCTTCCTGATGCAGCTGCCCTTAGCGGCCTATAAGATGATGAAAGTCAAATGTCTCTTGACTTTGGAGAGGGATGGAGCAGATCCATGGAATCATTACAGGCCAGGAGACCATCTCATTGGGGGGTTCATTTCTGCAACCTTTGCTCCATTTATACCCTGTAGGTTCAGCCAGGCTCCCAAAACTGACGTTACCATGTAAGTCCCTCTGGCTGTGAAAGAGTTCATAGCACAGAACATTCTGTAAGGATTCCTCAAGGGCTTGAGCCCTTTTCTTGGGGTTTTATCAGTGGTGCAATTCAACCAGTGTAACAACTGGTTTGGTGAGCGCATACTTCACCTGAACCAGTCCAAACCGGTAGAATCCCATCACTGGCCTTTCTACCTATTTCTGTCCTGGTCAGACTTCAAAGGGTTCAGGAATACAGCAACTGACAAAATAAAGATAGGAGTTTCACACATCTGGGGAGAATGGCAGGGTCTTCTGTTGAGTGATTCTATTGAACTCCGGCCTTGGAAAGACCTGAGCATCCCTTCTGTGGAAGAGTTCCAGAAAAGCTGATGGTGCGACTATCATTTTATACTTTTGATCTGACCTTGAGAATGAGATTGATTCTGTGACTGCATTTTCCCTTTTAAATCTTATACTATCTTGGTCTCCATGGAGGCAGATCAAAGGTACCTCAGAATAACAGAGTTCAATTTTATGCCTAATTGTATCCATGCTCTTCTCTAGATCTTAAAAAAGAAGATCTCTTCTTCTAAAATTATCTTCAAATCTCCTCCAAATCAATTAACAATGTAATATATTTCAGGAAAGGATCCATGATGTATTGGAAGCTCCTGTCTTTCCAGATTGCCATCCAAGAGGTCAACCACAATCACCTCCTCTTACCCAACATCACCCTGGGCTATACCATCCATGACAATTATTTCGATCCAAGAATGACTTCAGATGTTTTACTGGATCTCCTGTCAGCTGGGGAGGCCAACATCCCAAATTACAGCTGCAGAAAGACAAAAAGTACATTGGCTGTTCTCGAAGGGATGGACTCTGAATACTCAACTCAGATTGCAACCATGTTGGGCACCTACAAAATCCCACAAGTATGTTTCTTTGCAGTTAGTTGCTGATAAAATTCTGTTCAAAGGTTGTTGGAGTTTTGTTTTCTTTTTGCATAGATTTTCAAAGGAAAAATTATTCCCCCTGTGGAAATAAGAGGGAATAGTGGGATTATGGAAGAATCAAGAGTGACACTATGGTCCAGGCTAATAAAGCAATCTCAAAACATATATATATAGCAGAGATCCAGTCCAGATTAGGGTCTACAATGGGCTGGAGGAAAACCCTTTCCTTGATGGGACCAGTCAGGGGAGATGAGCAGAGTCTTCAACAATCCCTCCAATGGATCTTCTTGGCAGTAAGAATCAAAGAGTCACAGAGTTGGAGGATTCAAAAGATTGGGGGGGGGCATTATGTAGTCCACTGCAGGAATCCAGTATCCCCTACACAATCATCCAGGCTCTCTTGAAACATCTCTAGCAAAGGACTCAACCACCTTCTGAGGTGGCCTTTTCCACAGTTGGACAGCTCCTACACTCGGACATCCAGCTGAAATCTCCTCCCTTGTAAGCTTCTTGTTTTGTCTTCCCCACTGAATCTGAACAATTCTGTCCTGTCTTTCATGCACAGCCCTTAACGCAATGGTACATACACCTCCAACTGTTTCCAACTTCTCATCATCTTGATTTGCTCTCTTCTTGTTTGTCAATGTCCTTCCAAAAATTTAGTGTCCAATATTCAGCTACCATCTGAGACAGAATGAAAGGGAACCATACTTTCTGTTGACTTTGGCACTACATGTCCATTGATGCCACACAGGACCACAATAGAATTTTCTCTGTACACTAGAATCACACTTTTGGCTCATGTTCATTTTGTGAGCCAAGATTTCTTTTCATATGCTTTCTTGTCCAGTAAGTAATGGGGAGGGGGAGGGCAAACAACCTATATTCATGTCTTTAATTTTTTTTTCTACTCAAACATAGGACATCATACAATCATTATCGTTGTTACACTAATTTTTAGGTCACACCCAGTGATGGGATTCAGCCAGTTCATACCACTTCAGGAGAACCGGTTGTTAACTTTCTGAGCCATATGGAGAACTGGTTGTTGAAAGATATCATTAGGGTGGCGAACTGGTTGTTAAATTTTTTGAATCCCACTACTGGTCGCACATAGTTTGATAGTCAGTTCTTGCAACATAAAATGAGTCTCTTTATTTTCTTTTCAGGTCAGCTATGCTTTTGCTTCACCATCACTCAGTGATAAGACCTATTTTCCTTTTTTCTATGAGTCAGTCCCCAAAGAAGGGGCCCAGTACCTGGGAATTATCACATTGCTTCAGTATTTCAAATGGACATTGATCGGTCTTGTTGTTGCTGACACCAACAATGGAGAGCAGTTCATCAGAACGTTTGAGCCAGTGCTCACCCAGAATAATATCTGTGTTGTTTTCTCCCAAACAATCTCACTAGATCCCCAAAAAATGAAGCTTAATTTCATAGGTTTCCATCAGTGGAGCCAAGTCAATGTATACCTCTATTATGCCAAAGCTCTATCCTTCAAAGAGGGGATATATATTATACAACATATTCTTGGATCCCTGACAAAGCCCAGTGTCGGAAAAGTTTGGGTCACAACTGTTTTGTGGGACCTCACTTATGAGATGACGTATTCTCCCCTAACTTTCAAATACACTCATAGCATTTTTTCCTTTCTCATCCAAACTGAGAAAAGAACAACATACGACAGTTTTGAAAAGTTTTATATGTCAATCCAGAGATTTGCAGACAATGCTTTTCTGTGTTCATATGCAAAGCATCCTTTGGCTGTGAAAGGCTGGACCAGATGCCAAGAGAAGGAGAACGTGGAAATGCTGCCCCAAAGAATGGTTGAAAGAACCTTGACTTTAGACACTTACAACATCTACAGTGCTGTGTGGAATGTGGCAACCTCCATAAATGATGTGTATTCATCCTTCTCCAAGAGAAGCATGGCGTTGCACAACAAGAGGTTGGACACTGAAAAGCTGAAGCCATGGCAGGTATTTCTTTTTCCCAAACACAGACAACTCCACCTCTGTTCCCCCAATCTTCCCATACTTTGAGCACATACTGTGCCATACAGGGACCTCCACAGGTTACTGCGGGGTTTTGGTTGCATTCTAAGTGTTGATTGTCGTTTTTTTTGGAAATGTTTGAGTTGGAAGTCCTTGAGGCTGTCTTTTCCCTAGAACTTCTGCTTGCCCAATTTGGTTCTCCAGGTTCTCTCTCTCTCTCTTCATGCATAGTTCTCAGAGGTGGTGCCTCTCAATCACAAACCCCTCTCCCTCTTTGGAACAGCATCTCACCAAAGGTTGATCCTGCATTGATATTACAAGGATGCATGAAAACAACTCAGAATTTAGTGGAGGAGATATACTGACAGAGGTTCTTCCCTTGAATGAGTTTATTTAAGTTTTATGGTTCCTCAACATATTACTGTATTGAATTTGTGGGTGTAATATCTGTTTTAACCTGGCCATATTTTAATTGATTTAATCCTATTTATACAGGGTAGAATTCTAAGACATTTAGTCAATGACTGAATCCACTTTTAAGCCTAGGAAAATAAAAGTTAGATAAACGATAGATGAGAGAGAGAGGTGATATAGATAAATTAGATAGATAGATAGATAGATAGATAGATAGATAGATAGATAGATAGATAGATATAGATGATAGATATAGATGATAGGAAGATAGAAAAATAGATGGTATATAATGAAGATAGATGTGTGTGAGGAGATAAGAGATAGATGACAGAGAGAAATATAAGATAGATGGAGGAGAGAAAAAGGAGAGAGAGATGATATATATAGAAAAGATAGAAAGATAGATAATAGATAATAAAGATAGATGCGTGAGAGAGATGAGAGAGAGATGAGAGTTAAGAGATAGATGAGAGAGAAAAATATAAGATAGATGAGGGGGAGAGAAAGGAGAGAGATGATATATATAGAAAAGATAGATAGAAAGATAGATGATAGCTAATAAAAATAGATGTGCGAGAGAGAGATAAGAGATGAGAGATAAGATAGATGAGAGAGAGAAACATAAGATAGATGAGGGAGAGAGAAAGGAGAGAGAGAGAGATGTTATACAAAGAAAAGATAGAAAGATAGATAATAGATAATAAAGAGAGATGTGTGTGAGAGAGATGAGAGATAAGAGATAGATGAGAGAAAGAAACATAAGATAGATGAGGGAGAGAAAAAGGAGAGAGAGATGATATATAGAGAAGAGACAAATAATAGATAATAAAGATAGATGTGTGTGAGATATAAGAGATGAAAGAGAGATGAGAGATAAGAGAGAGATGAGAGAGAGAAACATAATATAGATGAGGGGGAGAGAAAGATAAGATAGATGAGAAAGGAGAGAGAGAGAGATTGGGTAGGAGGGACAGAGTGAAATTCTAACAACACAATGATTTAGTAGGTCTTTAAATATATTATAGCTTTCTTTCTCTTCTTCTTCACTGTTCTTCTGTGAAGCAGGGAAGTGCTATATCTTAATTCTAACCCAGAAGTTGTCTCCTGCAAGTTCATTAGTCTGAGAATGAACTATTTTGAACCATGTTGAAATAACTTTTTCTTTTGCTGTTTGCTTTCTCCTTCAAGCTTCACCCTTTTCTCCAAGCCACCCAGTTTTACAACTCTTCCCCGAACCTAGTGTATGTGGATGAGAATGGAGAACTGGCAGCTGATTTTGACCTTGTGGACTGGCTGAAGTTTCCTAATTGTTCAGTTGTCAGTATAAAATTTGGGGGTCTCTCCAGACAGGAGTCCCAGGAGCCCAAATTCATCATCAACCAACAGGCCATTGTGTGGCCCAAATGGCTCAATCAGGTAAAGCAGTTCACTGATTACATTTCCTAAATTCTCTCTTAATTCTCAGGCAGTTCTTTCCTTCCTCCAAAATCCAGCTTTACATGAGACATACTGCCTTCAGCTATAGGCTTGAGTCAGAGGTGGTATTTAGCCGGTTCTGACCAGTTCTGCAGAACCGGTAACGGAAATGTTGAGTAGTTTGTAGAACCGGCCAATCCCACCTCTGACTGGCCCCGCCCCCATCTATTCTCCACCTCCCATTGAGTCCCAGCTGATTGGCTGGGTCTCCTTTGGTTGCCCTGCACAGGAGAATGAAGCTGGAAAGCAGGTCAGTGGGATGGGGAGGGAAGGGGAATTTTGCAATATATCCACCCCTTCCACTCCCACCAAGCCACATCTGCCAAGCCACGCCCACAGAACCGGTAGTAAAAAACTTGGAATCCCACTACTAGTTTGAGTCCAATACTTCATTGTTTTTTTACAAGTCCACCAAAGACAAAAAGTACCTTCTTTAGAATTATATTTCCAATATACATTTGAAAGACTGTTATACTTCTTTGACAGTTTTTTAGGTGTTAAGTGCCAATGATACATCATTTGGTAAACATTTTCTTTCAAACATAATTCAATATAAATTTCAGACTATATTTTCCCACTGCTCAAGTATAATATTGTATCCAAGGTCCTTGCCTACTGAATCATACACTGTTTGACATGTTCATTTTCCAAATTCAATTGCAATAACATTTTATAAATAGCAATAATATGTTGTTAGCACACATTACAATTTCATATATCTATATCTATATCTATATCTATATCTATATCTACATCTACATCTACATCTATCTATATCTATCTATCGATCTATCTATCTATGCATGTATATATATGGTATTCAGCTTTGTTCAGGTATTTTCCCACGTTATTATAGTTGTGCTTTTAAAGTTGTAGCGACGTTTTGGCAGAATCTCATCTGCCATCATCAGGCTTCTGTATTGTGTTCGTCTGTGAGTCAGATTTTCACAGCCATTTCTGTTTTAAATTTGGTGCTAGCCTACTGCTGTTCCAGAATGGTTTTTTCTTCATCCTGATTGGTTGGGAGTCTTGGTCTGTGTTTATTGGTCTTGGAGTTTACTGTGTTCTGCTTGATTGGTGTTCTTAATATCTTCTGTCTATTTTGTAGCATTGTTGTTTTTTTGATTTGATTGGCTGGCAACATTGTGTTACCTGTATTGGAGGCTTTTAGTGCAGCTTGGCTTCGGGTAAATGGATGGCTATCTTTTATTAGGAAGCTAGGTTTCATCTGGTTGTCTGGTTGGGGTGTGTATGAGCTGGAGGTATCAGGAGGGTTTGTTTGTGCCCAGATGTTTGCCTGGCTTGTGGTGTGGATATTTTTTTTGTTTGCGAGTGCAGGCTTCCAGACCTACTCCACGACTCCACATACAAACCCATAAACATGGACCCAACCACATATCTGGAAAAAATAACCAAGAAGAAAATAATAACCAGCAACATGAGCAAAGAGATCCAACAGACGATCATCCCAAGAGAAATATCTTCCAGATGCCCCAAACTATATAGCCTCCCAAAAATACACAAAGAAGGCATATCTCTCAGACCCATAGTCAGCTCCAGAGGAGCACCACTACAAAACCTAGCCAAATACCTAGCAAAGCAGCTACAGCCCCATGCTGAAGCAGCAGCTTCACATGTACAAAACTCATACCACCTCTTGGAAATGATCAAAGATCTACACATGGAACAAAAAGATCTGCTTGTAAGTTTTGACATAGTTTCAATATTCACTCAAGTTCTGATAAAAGAAACCCTACAAATCATCAAAAGTAAGTACCAACCACCCAAACACCTCATGGAACTAACAGAACACTGCTTAACCAACACATATTTCATATACAAAGGACAAAGATACAAGCAAATTGAAGGAGTCCCTATCGGATCACCACTGTTACCTGTCATTGCAAACCTGTTCATGGAAGAATTTGAATCCAGAGCCCTAGTCAATGCCACCCACAAACCCAAATTATGGTTAAGATACATTGATGACACATTTGATATTTGGCACCATGGAAAAGAAAACCTAAACAATTTCCTAACATACCTAAACAGCACAAACCTCAAAATCAAATTCACCATGGAAATGGAAACAAACAAACAACTACCATTCCTAGATGTACTAAACTACAAAAAAACAAATGGCACACTAGGACACACCATATACCAGAAGAAAACACACACCAACTGCTACCTCAATGCCCAATCCCACCACCCCACAGCACAGATAAACTCTGTGGCCAAAACACTAATTGCCAGAACCAAACGCCTGGCAGACAAGACACACATAAAGAGTGAACTATGCACCCTGACTAAAGTACTGACAGCCAACAGCTGTCAAAAGCAAAATCACAGGCCTGATCCACAAAAACACATTGAAACATAATGGAAACCTAGAAGATAAACAGACCTATGGAACAGCTCTCCTACCCTACATAAGAAGTACTACCGACAAAATCAGTAAGATACTACACAGACATCACATCAAGACTGCCTTCAAAACAGACAGAAAAATAGCAGCCATCCTAAGAAACCCCAAAGATAAATTTGACCTGGAAAACCAAGGCATATATGAAGTCCCCTGCGCATCATGCCCTGCCACATACATTGGACAGACCATTAGAAGAATAAGTACCCGCCTGGATGAACACAAAAATGCAGTCAAAAAGCTGGAACACACTTCCTCACTAGTCCAACACGTGAAAGCCACCGGTCATAGCATCGACTTCAGTGGCACCAAAATCCTAGTTGCTATAGAAAACCTCAGCTACAGAATTATCAGAGAAGCCATAGACATTGAAAAAAAGATCTGAAAGCATGAATAGAAGAGATGATTCCACCAGACTGTCAATTATTTGGAAGCCTGCACTCACATCAAAAAAATCTTCACACCACAAGCCAGGCAAACATGTGGGCACAAACAGATCCCCCCTGATACCTACAGCTCAAACACACCCCAACTAGGCACCCAGATGAAACCTAGCTTCCTAATAAATGATAGCCGTCCATTTACTCAGAGCCAAGCTGCACTAAAAGCCTCCAATACAGGAAATACAATGTTGCCAGCCAATCAAGACAAAAAAAAAAGCCACAAAACAGACAGAAGATATTAGAAACACCAATCAAGCAGAACACAGCAAACTCCAAGACCAATAAACACAGACCAAGACTCTCGACCAATCAGGATTAAGAAAAAACCATTCCGGCACAGCAGTAGGCTAGCACCAAATTTAAAACAGAAACAGCTGTGAAAGTCTGACTCACAGACGAACACAAAACAGAAGCCTGATGATGGCAGATGAGATTCTGCCAAAACATTGCTACAGCTTTAAAAGCACTGCTAGTAGGGGTGTGACTTCATTGGGTGGGGGGGGTTGGTCGTGTTCTGATTGGCTGGAGGCATGTTCTGTTCAGGTGGGGGCTTGGTTGTGCTCAGGTTAGTCTTAGTTGCTGGGGGATTTGAGCTGATGAGGTGTGATCCTGCTGTTTGGCTTCGAGTTCGTGGTCGTGCCGCATCTTCATGGTGGGTGTCAGTTCGCTTCATGTATGGCTCAGGGGGGTTTGAAGTGGGTAGTGATGCAGCTGCAGTGCAGCTTCTGGTCCGTGGTCGTGTCTCATCTTCTGTGTGGGTGTGAGTCTGCTTTCTACGTGGAAGTGTGGTGGTGGCATCTTGTGTGGCCCTCATGGGTGTGGGTCTGGTATCAGTCTTCATGTTAGGTACTCGTCTGTTCATGAGGGCAGGTTTCCAAATGGCTGGTAGGCGGGAGGTGTCATCTCGTTTATTCATGCTGTGTGGACATTTTTCTATCTCTATGGCTTCTCTGATTATTCTGTTGTTGAAGTGTTCGGTTTTGGTGATAGTTCTGGTATTTTTAAAGTCAATCTCATGTCCTGTGGCTTTGAGGTGTTGGACCAAGGAAGAGGTCGGTTCTTCTTTTTTGATTGAGTTCTTATGTTCTTCAATGCGTGCACTTATTCTTCACATATATATTTATACACATCTATAAAACAAATTCAAACCCGTAGTATTTTCTTGAATTAAATCTTTCCTTAAGTTCTAGGTATGCGAGTCAATGGCAAATATGCCCCTCTGATTACAATTCTTCTTTTGACTTGGGATTAGGTTCATGTTTTGGATGTTATTTCTTTTCTTCTCACTGCTCAGCCCCTGCCTCCTTCCAGATGTGTAGAAAGCTGCCCTCCTGGATTTATGAAGGTGGCTCAGGAAGGGAAGCCCATCTGCTGTTATGACTGTCATATTTGTGCAGAAGGAACCATCTCCACCAAGGAAGGTAGATGAGTGACTCCAAGAAAATATTTTTCTTAAGCTGAATCTTTTCTTCTCTTGTTTGCCTGAATATCCTCAATCAAATTCACCAGGATTATCTGGGGGAGTAATAGAGCCTTAGATTAAATATATATGTGTAAATATATGTGTCCCAGGATGATGTTGCAGGATCCAATCTGACTCAGTCACTAGCATAACAGGTTTTGTTTTTTTTCAAGCTGTTCTATGTGTTATACCTGATCAGCCAGTGGTAAATAGTAGTAACTGTGAGAGGGATCTCGGAGTAGACAACCATTTAAATATGAGCCAGCTGTGTGCAGCAGCTGCCAAAAAAGCCAACATAGTTCTAGGCTGCATAAACAGAGGGATAGAATCAAGATCATGTGAAGTGTTAATACTTGTGATGACCCAGGGTGGATACAAAACAAACACAGTCACAGAAAACAAGTGAAGCCCCTTTTATTCCTTCACTTTGCTTCAAGCTCCAAATATCTTTGATGGAAGACAAAAAAACTCCCACACAGTTACACGAAGCAGGAAAAAAGTAACACAAACTAGGCAAGATAAGGACTGGAGGATGTCCACACTGGGAAGGATGTCAAACTCAGAGAGGAACTATAAACTAGAGATATTTACATGCTTTATTTCCAGAGTTCGCCAGTATGCAGGTCCATACTCTTATTCAGTTGTCACAGCTGCAGCCCATGAAGACGATCAAGGCCCTCTCTTCCCAAGTAGACCACATCTCTCCCTTATCCTCTCCTCCCCGCGTGCCCTAGGATGGATATGGGATGGGCCTGGGTCCCTCTGACTGCTCAGCTGGCCTCTGCTCTTCCCCAGCCTCCTCCACAACCTCCGGAGCCACACTTCCACTCCCTGTCGGCTGTTCCTCCTCTCCCTCAGAGTCAGTCTCCACCAGGGGCATGACACTACCACTTTATAATAAGATTTTTCAATGTAGTGAAATATCTCTCCAAAAAGTCAGATTAATGCACAGTTAGGATGTATCAAGTTGATGAGGGGAAAGTGAGAAGTGGAGAGAAACCAAAAGGAATATATTTTTCCAACTTTCAGGATGAATAAATGTTTTGTAATTAGTCTGACTGTATCAGAAGAGATATGAGACCTGCCATAGACAACCATTGATGGAACATGGCTTCTTCCAATGAATTTCTTCTTTCTATGTCACTTTTTAAAAGAAAGTTCCTCATTCATCACTGAATGTTTACATAAATAGTTCATAGTTTGCTTTTCTGGTTTTGGGGTATCTATATATTTTCACAAAATTCAAAACTACAATGAGATATTGTGAAGCAAGCACTATGGTTAAAACAAGACAGTGTTTCTCTTCTTCCTCTTGATCTTTGCAGATTCAGAACAATGCATTCAATGTCCTGAAGATCAGCATCCCAATAAATATCGAGATCAATGTATCCCTAAAAGGATCAATTTCCTATCTTACAAAGACAATTTGGGAATCATCCTGGCTTCCCTTGCCATGTTTTTGGCCTTAACCACAGGTCTTGTATTGGGAACCTTCATTAAATTTCTAGAAACTCCCCTTGTCAAAGCCAACAATCGGAACCTCTCCTTCATCCTTCTGGTCTCCCTCCTGTGTTCCTTCTTGATTTCTTTCCTGTTCATTGGCCAACCAACCAGAGCCACTTGCCTTCTCCAACAAACAGCTTTCAGCATCATCTTCTCAGTTGCCGTGTCTTCTCTCTTGGCCAAAACAATCACAGTGGTATTGGCCTTCCTGGCCACAAAGCCAGGAAACAGAGCAAGCAGATGGCTGGGCAAGAGTTTGGCCAATTCAATCATCCTTTGTTCTTTCACTCTTCAAGTTATAATTTGTTCCATCTGGTTGGGAGTCTATTCCCCATTTACTAGTTCTGATAAGCATTCTCAACCTGGAGAAATAGTTCTGCAATGCAATGCAGGCTCTGTTGCCATGTTTTATGTTGCCCTCGGGTACATGGGCTTCCTGGCTGCAGTCTGCTTCACAGTGGCTTTCCTGGCCCGGAACCTCCCTGGTGCATTCAATGAAGCCAAGTTGATCACCTTCAGCATGCTGGTCTTCTGCGCTGTTTGGGTGTCATTTGTGCCCACCTACCTGAGCACGAAGGGGAAGTACATGGTGGCTGTGCAGATTTTCTCCATCTTGGCCTCCAGCGCTGGCCTGTTGGGCTGCATCTTCATCCCTAAGTGCTACATCATTCTGCTAAGGCCACATCTGAATACAAAAGAACATCTGATGATTAAATAAATAGGAAAAAATGAACTGTTAGAGGGCTTGGTAAGCTTGAGTAACAGTATTTGTTAATCTAATGGTTATAAGAAAATGAACCAAAAGCCCAGGTCATGATAGAAATATGCTATTTTTGAATAAACACTATTTATCCCTTTGTCTTTCCTTTATATTTAAGTGTGGAGAATCTCTGTGAATGATTGCTTGTAAAGATTCTGATTTCCATGTTCCATGCATATCCATGTTCACTCATGTGCAAGAATTGTGAATAATTATTCTTTTTCTCAAAGAAATAACTTAAAACTACTTGCAGAACTGAAATGGGTGTGGTAATGCAATTCATTCTGAGTAACAGATTTTCCCGGGACTTTTATGGGATTTGGGAGGAGGTACAACTAATAATCAATTAACAG
>NW_020770250.1:0-26949 GCF_900518735.1 Pseudonaja textilis
ATAATGTAGATTATTTGAAAAAATTCTGTGACTCTTTCCATGTGGAGTTGTTGATCAAGTCTTTCTATAAATGCTGAGCAGATTCCATTCTCTGAAAGTAAGTGCTCCATTTTCTGTAAGAAATTTTCTCCATTGTTGTTATCAACAGAAAATATGCCAATCCACGTCCACCTGAAATGACGAAGCAGTTGGACAATCCCAATGTACTGATGGTGCTCTTTGGGGACCATGAAGTAAAGTGAAGAGAGCTTACTGGTCTGAAATTCCTCTTGAGCTAATGAGCCATATGTCAGCTAAAAATAAATCCAGTAGTATCCTTTAGAGTCTTTAGATTAAATTTAATTTTCCTATCTTGTTACCATGTTAAATATATCCAAGGAACATTTTTCCTCTATAATTCTTTTAAGAATATAGTAACAAATTTCTTGGACTAGAAGATCTCCAAGGTCCTTTCCAACTCTGTTACTCTAAGGATGTTCTCATTGCATGAAAATATTTTAAACACATGTACTAGATCAATTGTTTTAAGAGAAGCCATTCAAGTCTTCCCTCAGGTATGGATTGAACCTTGATGCTCACTTCCTGTAACTGGCATTGTTGTTTCAGATAAGAGTGAACCTTAAGCCATTCAGAACATCTTAACCTAAGGCTTAAACCTAAGCCTAATGTTTGATGCCCATTAATTATTCCATAACAACCATTAAGAGTTTCATGCTCAACCCCTTAAGAACTTACTTCTGGAATCTTGAAGAATTCTATCATTTCAGCTATATAAAATGATGTGACAAAGTCCAGTCCCCCAATGATAGCCATGAGATTCTTCTGGCGATCACATTTGTAGTTTGGGACAAATTCTTGGGATTTAAAAAGTAGGTCCACAGTGGTGCGATAGGTCATTCTTGAATTGCAGTAACTGTCATAGATGTGGAATCCCAGAGTGATGTTAGGTAAGATCTGGGAGTCCTCATTGATCTCCTTCACAGCAAAGGCCAAGGCAAGGATGTGCTGGTAGAATTTGATTATTACACTGCAAATGATTTAAACATCCCCATTGAAAAATGAAGCTGATAAATTCTCATGCAGTGGCATCATTTCTATATGAAATAAAAAACATTTCTTTCTTTGAGGAAGATAGGAAAGTAATAGGTTTTCTAAAACACTGAAGAATTTGTCCACTGTTCAAATTTTCTTTTCTTCAGTATTTACATGATTTGCAATATCTGCTCCGAGAAATAAAAATAATGCTTTTTTTAATGGAACTTCATTTAGTTTCTAACTTTCCCTCCCCAAAATGCATATGAATATTTCCATCATGTATCAGTCATTTATTGTATGTATGTTTTGTTCAGAGTGACAATACAAACTTTTTAAAAAAAAAATTACCTTAAGCTTACTAAATGTTCTTCAAAATATGTTTTACACCAATTTTCATACATTCTTTGGCAAACACTTCACCATAAAGTAAAGAGAAAAGGTTTATTTTCCTGTAACTGAAAACATTTGAAAGATAGACTTAGATTAGATATGAAGACTGTGTTTACACTTAGAGCCTTTTACTCTAATAAGGTATTTTTGAGAAACTGATTAAGATTAGAAAAAGAGAAAAGAATCCTTACTTTGGTTCATCATAAGATGTTATATGAGGATGTTCCTTAAAATTAATTTCATAAAGGTTGTAAAAGATGTGGGACACTATCCCACCAATGACAATGTCCCCAGGCTGATACCACTCATGTGGAACAAGGAAAGCATCACTTGCTGGGCAGCTCAGAGTCACTATTGTCTTCCCCCCAAAAATCAGGAGGAGCAACATCTTCCCTCTTGAAAATGTCTGTCTTTTTCATCATATCCTAAAGGAAAGGTTGTATTATTCCAATGGCTATTACAATAATTAATTCAAGGTTTATCTGAGAGTGCTCCTAATAAGAAAATCTACCATTGGGTATTTGGAGATCCATGAGAGTGCAAATTCATATCTTGAATAGCATCAGGCTTTGAACAGATATAATGGCAGAGGAGAACAGAGACAGGAAACTCATTGCTGTGACTCAGATACACAGCTATTATTATCCTTTTGCCAATCCCTTTGTGTTCAAAATATATTGTTGTTGAATTGAAATAGCCTTCTGTGCAATCTTGGATGTTTTTGCCTAGTGAAGAAAATATGGTGACTCCTGTAGGAGATAATTATTTTGTTTCTGATGAAAAAATAAATGTCTGACTTTTAAATGCTTTTTGAAATGCACAATTACTAATAAATTGTACAGGGGGGAATTTGTAGTACAAAATATACTTCTTTTTGAAATTTATGTTGTGTTCTTTACAATGAATGTTAAATGCAGTTCACCTTTGTATACTATCAATATGTTTAGACATTGTGGCATTTCCTCATTTTACGGAGCTTTCCATTCTTTCCAGATCCCTCTACAAGAGAAGGTGACAACTCTTTTATTTCCACATCATACTATAGCAAGTTAGCACTTACCCCTCTCCTAGAAGAGTGAAATATTTTAGGAAATATTAAAAAGGCTGAATATTTCCCCTAAAAGAGAAATAAAAATCTTAAAGGAAACAGAAACTCAGCTTCAGCTCCCTGCTTCCAGCAAATATTTTGGTGCCCGCCTATCTACAAGACAAAAGGCCTTCACCCCAGGACATAATATGATTAGCCCTCTACCCACTTTGCAGCTCACCACATGGTACCTGGGGACATTACATCAGTCCAACCTTCAACCAAACTTGATTCAGGCAGCCTACAAATTTAGCTATGACTGCTGCATAACCTCCTGGGAGTCTAACAATTGGTTACAATAGAATACATTTCTTGCACAAGAACAAGAAGCTCAAGGGCAAATCCCAAGAGAGGGTATAAATATCACCTTCTCAACTCCATGTGTTCAGCAGCACCAAGACTTCAAATCCATTTGATCCTGTCCACCAATAAACCATCTTTTCAATCAGCCTCAATGTTTCTAATTCTTTCTCCCCACTTGGAACTGATGGATGTTTCTTCCAACAGTATGGATGTTTCTTCCAACAGTATTTCCTGAAATCTTTTTAAGATTTTATATTTGAAAACTTTGTCCCTTGGTTTAATTTTCTGTATAAGAGCAGAGACAATTTCTGTGCTGCTGTGAAAAAGATTAAGGTGGTTAAGAGTAAAAAGAAATGGTAAAAAAATCAAAAAACAGATTTGGAACACAAGTTTCAATAGGGAAGAAAATGGTAAGTGAACACCTGTCTACCCTAGATGAGTTCCAATCACCAGGATTGGATGTATTACACCCCAAGGTTTTGAAGGAACTGGCAGATGAGATATCAGAAGCACTGAACTATATCTTTCAAAGATCCTGGAGCACTGGAGAACTTCCAGAGAATTGGAAAGGAGCTGATGTATTTCCCATCTTCAAAAAAAGGAAAAAAGTAAATCCAGGAAACTACAGACCTATCAGCCTGATCTCAATACCAGAGAAGATTCTGGAAAAGATAATCAAGCAATGAAACAGCAAACAACTAGAAGCAAACAAACTAATGACCCAAAGCCAACATTGGTTTGCTAAAAACAGATCATGCCAGATTAATCTTATTGCATTATTTGTCTCAGCTAGTCCTTAAGTATTGAAGATTTGTCTTTAAATGAATCCATACTCCAACTCCTTTTGAGGACAATGATGGTTTATTCAATATATCAGCAAACAACAAATACTCTAATCAGGCAAGAATGGCTAAAAGCCAGGCAAGGTTTGCGTTGGGCTTGAGTTTGCTCTCTTTTCTTTTATTATTTATTTATTTTGTTTATTTATTTGATTTGTCAATCACTTACAAGATAATAGGTATAAGTATAAACACAGTTATGAATACATGAAATGGATACCTATAAGAAAAATAAAAAGAAACAATAGGGCAGGGACGGTAGGCACGTTGGTACGCTTATGCAGGTCCCTTACAGACCTCATAAGAAAGAGGTGTGGCCAATAGTAGACAGTCTAAGGTTAAAGTGTTTGGGGAAGAAACCAAGAGCCAGGTAGACTATTCCAGACATTGACCACTCTGTTGCTGAAGTCATATTTCCTGCAATTAAATTTGGTGTGGTTTACCTTGAGTTTGTATCTATTGTGTGCTCTTGTATTATTATGGTTGAAGCTGAAGTATTCATTGACAAGTAGGACATTGCAATGTATGATTTTATATACCATATTTAGATCAGACCGAAGATGGCATAATTCAAGGTTTTCTAGGTCTAGAATTTCAAGTCTGGTGGCATAAGGTATTTTGCAACAAGTAGAGGAGTGGAGAACTCTTCTTGTGAAATATTTCTGGACTTTCTCAACTGTGTTAATATCAGATATGTAATGCGGGTTCCAGACTGATGAGCTGTATTCAAGTATTGGTAGAGCAAATGTTTTGTATGCTCTAGTTAATAGTGATATTACCAGAGAAAAAGCTATGTAGGATTAGTTAACAACTCTTAATGCCTTTTTGGCTATGTAGTTACAGTGGGCTTTAGCACTTAAATCATTAGAGATGAGTACTACAAGGTCCTTTACAGAGTTTGGATCATCAACAAGGTCTTGACTATTCAGCCTGTATTTTATTTTCTGATTTTTTTTGCCAATATTTAAGACAGAGCACTTATTTGTTGAGATTTAAAGTTGCCATTTGTTTGACCATTCTGATACATAGTTGAGGTCTTTTTGGAGGGTAGCAGTATTGTCTGTGATGTTGAATAGTTTTGCATCATCAGCGAAAAGAACACAGTTGCTCTTAATATGATCATACAGGTCATTTATGTAGACTATGAAGAGAGTTGGTCCTAGAACACTGCCTTGGGGGACACCACTGTCACCACTGTTGACAGGTACAGAATTTTGACCATTTGTTCTCTTTTTGACAGGAATGCTTCTATCCAGTTATGGAGGTGTCCAGAGATACCATAATATTTTAGTTTTAGGAGTAGTTTGTCATGTACCACTGAATCAGAAGCTTTACAGAAATCTATGTAGATTGCGTCTATTGCTTTGCCCTGATCAAGTAGTGTAGTCCATATGTTTTTACAGTGTAAGAGTTGCAGGTTATAGGATAGTTTTTTTTTCTGAAACCAAATTGTTTATTAGAGGAGTAGGTTGTTTGTCTCTAAGTGGATGATAATGGATTGGTTAATAATTGATTCCATGACTTTACAGGTGATGCACCATAAAGATATGCCCATGATAATTATCAATATCATGAGATACAACCCACCACACCCAGGCCTATATGCAGTTCTAGTTCTGGCCACACCTAACCTATTATCTCTAAATGCTATTAACCCTATAACATATCTGCATTCCAAACCTATTCTGACCCTCACTAACTGATCCCCACCTGGTGCCACCTTCACAATGTCTTAGCTCAATGCTTAATTACCACCTATATGTGTCCCAACCCCCTCTAAAAATATGCATCTCTTCAATACATGAAAAAAAAAAATCATTTCCAGACCCACATTTTTTTCAGAATCAATCCTTCAGCCCGCAGTTGCTTCAGAATCCATCCTGCAGCTCACAGCTCTGCTGAGTCATTCTAAAGCACCTTCAACACCATTGGCTAGCACACAAGCAGCAATACAGATCCGGCATCAGCAGAGGTGAGGTGATATTCTCCACTGCCAGCTGATTTGCTGCATGGTGTGTTCAGAGCTGATGGGCACCATAGCGAATTCAGAGCCCGACAATTTGACAAAGTGACAAAATTAGTGGACCAGAGGAATATTGTCAATATAATTTACTTGGACTTCATTAAGGCATTTGATAAAGTAGATCATAACCTACTACTAGATAAAGTAGAAAAATGTGGGTTAGACAGCATCACCCCTAGATGGATTTGTGGCTGGCTGACCAACCGCACTCAACATATAGTCCTCAATGGAACTGCATCTACATGGAGGAAAGTATGCCGTGGAGTAACCCAAGGCTCTGTTTTAGACCCATTACTCCTCTACATCTTCATCAATGACTTGGACAAGGGGATAGATGGGGAAATGTGTAGATGACACCAACCTGGCAGGAATAGCCAACACTCCAGAAGATAGGCTTAAGATACTGAAGGATCTTGACAGATTTGAACATTGGGCACTATCTAACAAAATGAAATTCAATAGTGAAAAAAATAAGGTTCTACATTTAGGCAAGAAAAATCAAATTCGAAGGTACAGATAACAGATAATCAGAGTTGGAAGGGACCTTGTAGGTCATCAAGTCCAACCCCCTGCCCAAGCAGGAGACCCTACACCATTTCTGACAAATAGCAGTCCAATCTCTTCCTGAAAGTCTCAAGTGATGGTGATGGCACTCCCACAACTTCTAAGGGCAAGCTGTTCCATGGGTTGATTGCTCTCACTATCAGAAAGTTTCTTCTTATTTCCAGGTTAAATCTCTCCTTGTTCAGTTTCCATCCATGATTCCTTGTCTGGCCTCCAGGAGCTTTAGAAAATAGATTGACCCCTTCCTCCCTGTGGCAGCCCCTCAAATATTGGAAGACTGCTATCATGTCTCCCCGGGTCCTTCTCTTTACTAAACTAGCCAAGCCCAGTTCCTGCATCCATTCATTGTATGTTTTAGCCTCCAGTCCCCTAATCATCCTGGTTCCTCTTCTCTGTACTTCTTCTAGAGTCTCAACATGTTTATAGAGTGGTATTAGTACCTCCCTTGATCTGGATTGTATCCCTCTGTTAATACAACTTAGGATTGCATTAGCTTTTTTGGCTGCTGCTGCATACTGCTGGCTCATATTTAGCTGGTTCTCCACTAAGACTCCAAGATCCCTCTCACAGTTACTGCTATTGAGCCTTGTTTCATCCAGTCTATATGTGTACTTTTGGTTTTTCTTGCCTAAGTGTAGGACTTTACTTTTCTCTACATTGAATTTCATTTTGTTAGATATGACCCAGTGTTCTAGTCTGTCAAGATCCATCTGGATCTTGAGTTTATCTTCTTGGGTGTTAGCTATTTCTGCCAGGTAGTCTCATCTGCAAATATGGTAAGTTCCTCTTCTATTCCCTCATCTAAGTTGTTAATGAAGATATTGAAGAGTACTGGGCCTAAGACGGAACCTTGTGGCACCCCACTACTTACTTCCCTCCATGTAGACTTAGACCTATTAAGGACTACTCATTGAGTACTGTTTGCCAGTCAGTTGTGAGTCCATCTACTGGTGGTGCTATCTATCCCACTTTTTTCTAGCTTACTAAGAAGTAGGTTGTGGTCTACTTTTTCGAATGCCTTGCTGAAACCTAAATATATTATGTCCACAGTATTTTGCTGGTCTACAATGCATTTCTACCCTCCCCCCATAAACTTTCTAATTGTCTTCTGGAGATTGAAAAGTCTTTTACTGGTCCATCTCAGGGTACTTTCCTTCATGTCTCTGGGTGGCATAGGCTTGGCCTGGTGGTATGGGTGGTCAGTCAAGCTTGGAAGGTCTTCCTCCACTCTGGTTTGCTGAAATGACTTTCAGTGGATGCTGGATCCAAAGCCAATCCCTGGCTCTAATGGATGGAATGTCTCCTCTAAGGGGGCAGCACCTGCTTCCACATGTTGCAGGGCTCAAAGACAAGAACAAGGGTCCCCTCCCCTCTTTGCTGGTAATTCTACCAAGAAAGGCTTTGTAAAAGGATTAGAATTTTTTGGGGGGAAGGGGATAGATAGCTTGCAGACAGGGTTTGAGGAGGAAGAAAAATAACACATCAGTATTGCAGTTACTAAACAGATAAATCAATTTCAATAAAACGGGCACACAACAGATGAGAAAGGGAAAACTGGCTTCACACGCTTCAGGAAAAAAAATGATCAGGTAAAATCATTTAAACACACAGTAAATGCAAGAATGAAACTTTCCTTGTAAATGAACTTAAAACATTCATTAATAACCTTGGGGTTTTCTTAAAAGCACAGGGATGAAAGAAAATTGAATTCTATTCCTCATCCGGTTTAGTTGGCCTAACCAAACTGGGTGAAGACATTTTCTTTTCCCTTCAGCGTCTCTAACTCTTAACAATTTAAAATTAATATCTGAAGGGATCAGAGAAACTTAACAGTTGCAACAGTTACCCCCAGGACACACAAAGACTTAAACACACACACACACACACACACACACACACACACAGAAGGACACAGAGAGGAAAACCAAACTCTTAAGGTTTATACACACACACACTGATCATTCCCACAATAAATCTCAGTTAAATAGGGGAAGGCATGAATTCTAAGGAATAAACCACGTGGTTGCAAAGAAGACAGAGAAAGAAAGATTCTTTTTTTAAAAAATCCCATGTGATCCTGTTTTTATATATTGCCCTTTAAGTACCTTTATCTAGCCAAATTGTTCTTCCTGTATCCCTCAGCAAAGCCCATTCTCTACATACATGTTTTGCTTTTTGCTTTTTTCATCCCAGCTACAGTCAGCATCTGCTGCTTACCAAATTGTTGGAAGAAATATCCTTCTGGGTTCAGTTCCAAGTGGGAAAAAGACACTGGAAACATGGAGGCTGTTTGGAAGGTTTAATGGTGGACAGGACCACATGGCCTGGAGCCCCAGAATGAAAAGGAAGGATGATCACATTCTTTCCTAGGATATTTCAAATTTCTAGGAGAGAGGTGGGTTTCCCCTTCAGGGACATTCCTTAAGGGAATTGCTAGCCCAGTGAAGGTTGCAGTGTATTCACTGGGTTCATTTTCATTTTCTAGTCAGGAAAATTTTTCATCCCTTCCCCTTCCCTGGCCTCATTGAAATCTATCATTATCTCTGCTCTGTGCCCTATTTTACCACATTTATAGCAATGTTGGCACCTATTTTGGGGCCATCCTCTCTGCCTACATTGCCAGCATCCCTGCCAAAGGACCAGCGGTCCTTTGCTGTACTTGCCTGGCATTATGGTGCATGGCAACAAAAACTCTTAGCTCTTCATGTCTCTCTATCTTCCTTTTCCTATCTTTTTCTTCCTCTTTTAATTTATCCCTTTGATCATAAATGAAGTTTGAGATCCTGTGCAACTCTGCTATTTCCAAAGTGAGCCAGTTGGTTACAATATGGTGGAAATGATCCCTGATGTCACTAGTAGCCTGGTCCACAAAGGCTGAGGCTAAAACTCTCTGGTCCTTTTGGAAACTTGGGTCTAGGGTGGGCAAATGTCACAGCTGCCTCTGAGAGATGAACCCAAAAGGCATCAGGATTTTTTTTTTCCCCTCTGGGTTGTCTTTTGGAATTCTGAACAGATGAAGAGTTTTTTTTTTCCTATTTCCTCTAGGGCTTCCATTAGATTACCTTTTGCCCTTTTGTAGTTCTCCCAGTGATTAGCATTATTGTAATCCCAATCAGGACACTGGGTTGGCCATGCAACTCTTGCCTGGGCAGCCTGTCCTGGGATAAGAAGTTGGTTGGCTATTTGTGTTATTTTCTCAAATAGTTTCAAGAGTTCATCCTGAGTTAGGAAAACACACAGTAACTGATTCATGTCTTACCAGGATGGGTTGTGGCTCTCTATTATTGATTTCAGGGTTCTCATTACAGCTTGAGGGTCTGCCCTGAATGTTGGTGTGTCTTTTCTTCCAAATAACAAGCTCTGAGAAAGAGAAGGGAGTGTGTGTCCAAATATCTGCTCCTTCCTCCTCCCGTTACTGGTTTGCTCAGTAGGGGAGCCATTATTTTTGTCTCAGTTTTCTCTTCCAAGAAATAGGTTTCTACCTTAGCTTGACCTTTCCCTATAGGTGTTTGGTTCTGGCTAGTTCAGGCCAGCAATACTAGTAGGGTATTTGGCTGGACTTGATTCAGGGTCTAAGCACTTTTAAAATTTTAAAATCAAAAGTACCACTGTCAGATCAAATTTGCTTCCCACTGTCGTCCCTTAGCAAAGCCCATTTTTTACATATTTTCTTTGCTTTCCTCTTATTCATACTGGCCAGGACTGGCATCTGTTTTTCATCCCATGCCTCAAGCAAATTTTCTAAAGGGGTATCTACCACCCTAGAGCTGCAACTTCCAATGCTTTCCCTTCTGATTTGGGGTGTGACACTTTGTTTGCAGCCGGTCTACATGTCAGTTTTCAGAAAAAAAAAGTCTGAAGAGGACAGTGGTTCCCTCACAGAGCAGATGCACTTCTTTTCTTAGGGAATTCTCTGCCACTGGTTTTCACGTCCGTCTAAAAAATGGGAATCTGGGAGGACCTGCTGCCCCCAACACAGGTTAGTGGGGTGGGGAAGGAATGGGATTTTGGAGGATCCTTCCCTGCCACTCAACCAAGCCACATCACACCCACCAAGCCATGCCCACAGAGCCAGTAGTGAAAAATTTTGAATCCCACCACTGCCCCAGATACTAATGGGGACAGATAAAAAAAGATTTAAAAAGCATATAATTGTCCATTGATGTACAAAATGGAGGAGGAACAAGTCAAAGAAACAGTGATTATTTGGGCAAAAAAGTTCAGTTATAATATAGAACTAGAAAAGTGGCAAAAACTATGGGATAGGAAGTCTAAATTGACGATGGCTTCAGAAAATTTATATAAAATGTTTTATAGCTGGCATCTACCACTGGCACAATTGGGAAAAATGTTTGGTAACTTGTCTGCAAAATGCTGGAAATGTAATCATATCTGAGGGATTTATTACCACATGAAGTGGACTTGCATCAAAGCAAAAGAATACTGGGAGAAGATAAAGAGCTGGTGGGAAAAAATAATTAAGCAGAAGATAGATTGGAAACCAGAAGTATATTTGCTGGACATAATCCTAGAGGATTATGGTAAAGGATTTGCATATTTAACTTTACAAATAATGACAGTAGCAAGGATTAACTATGCACAATTTTGGAAAAATGAGAATGCCCCGCCAGACAGGGAGGTAATCAGGGAAATTTTAGAATGTGCTGAGATGCGAAAGATTAACCTTAAAAAGAAAAGAAAAGGAAGATTCAGAATAGAATAGAATTCTTTATTGGCAAGTGTGATTGGACATACAAGGAAATACTACTTGATATGGAATAAATTCTACGGCTGATTAAAGACAAGGGGGAGAAATTAGAGAAAAAAAATGAATGTTGTTATTAAAAACAGAGATGATGTATAACTTCAATATTATATGATATTACAGTATAAGTATTCTTATTAGAAAATGGAGCATTATTTTTTTATAGTAGTAGTTATGGTTTGGACAAAATGTTGTATTCAAAAATGTTTTAAAAAAAATAAAAAATAAAAAAGGAATGGACAGTACAAAAATGATGAACATGTCTCTGCAAATATTGGACATCATTTGAGCAAACCTAAAATATAATAACAGGGTACAAGAAAGCTAGATGACCAAAATCAAACTCAATGGATCTTTTGAAAAGAAGAAAGGACATTGTAAAATAATTTAGAAAAAATATGATCACATGGCAATATCAGCATTTCTTTGGGAATGTACAAATTATAGATTTTAATAATCATAAATATCATACACAAATACTTCTTTGTCAAAAATAAAAAAAATAACTGTTTGTATAACTGTATATACAGTATTCTTTCTACAGATAGCACATTTTCTATTTCTCTTTTAGGCAATTTCT
Organism: Pseudonaja textilis; assembly: GCF_900518735.1. The sequence continues at coordinate 11,587 of NW_020770250.1, forward strand.
CTGACCCAATAATGTCACATGATGAACTACTTTATCTTTGTGAGTTGTTCCCTGTGGTTGAGATCAGGTCTAAAAACAATGATGTAGCATTTTGGCAAGAATATGCATCCCAGTAAAGCAGCACTGGAGGACAAGATGGAGAAGACCTCCACAGCTACCATGGTTTTTCCTTTTGTGCTCAGATAGGCTGGAAAGAAGGAGATCCACACACTGCAAAAAGTCAACATGCTGAAGGTGATGAACTTGGCTTCATTAAAGCTGTCAGGTAATTTACGGGCAAGGAAAGCCACAATAAAGCTTGCAATGGTCAAGATACCTAGGTAGCCCAAGACACAGTAGAAGAAGAAAGGTGACCCCTCATTGCATTGTAAAGTCATTTCTTGGGACTCTGCGTGCATGTCCAACTCAGGGAATGGGGGAAATGTTGACAACCAAAGAATACAAATAGATACTTGGAACAGGGAGCAGGAAAGAACAGTACAAAAAGCCAATCTATTCCCCACCCATTTCCTCATTTGAGATCCTGGTTTAGTGGCCATGAAGGCAACAACCACGGTGATGGTTTTGGCCAGGACACTAGAAATGGCCACTGAGAAAGTGATGCCAAACACTGATTGTCGGAGAAGGCAGGTCACTTTGTTGGGCTGGCTTAGGAAGAAGAAAGAGGAGAGAAAACAGAGCAGAAGAGAGACAAGGAGGGTGTAGGTTATGGACCGGTTGTTGGCTTTGACAATAGGTGTATTCCTGTACTTAATAAATGTTCCAAATACCCATGATGTCAAGAAGAAGAAACCAAGCACTGCTGAGGCTAAAACTATTCCTAAGGTATCTTCAAAAGTTAGAAAAACCAGCAGTTTCAGGATACATCCTTTCTTTTCTTTATTTGGATAATGATCTTCTGAACATTTAAAACAATCCTCCATATCTGGAAAGAAAATCAAGGATATGTTTTTTTTTCATCTGGGCATTCCATATGGGGTGATTGGTCTCTCAACTTGCTTGTTTCCTTGCAGACATTTTATTACCCTAGCTAGTTAACATCATCAGTTATAGTAAGGAGTGCTGTTTACTGTCAGTTTATATTCTGGTGTCTTGCCTGTCTGTGTGGATAGGGGCAGTCTTAGAGATTCTTTGGTTGGGCTCTTTATTGATGGCTCTTTGGCAGTTTTTTGATTGGGATATTGTTTACTTGATAGTTGGTCTGATTAACTTTGGAGTTAATCTATACAAATCTGGGTGCTGATTATTGGTGTGGAGCTTCTGGAGTCCTTCTGTTTTCTCTTGGGTATGTTGGTTGTCTCTTTTGCACAATTTATAAATATTGTTAATGTCTATGTGTCTACTGTGGTTCATTTGTCAGAGTGCCAAGCTTTTAGAACTTCTATTCTGTTTTTGGACTTAGCTTGGTATAGCAAGTTCACATTTATCCAATTGAAACTATGCTAAGTCTGTCTATATGTTGTGAAATATAAGAGTTTCCATCAGGTCTTCTTAATGTTCAGGAATACATTCTACCAATTTTCTGTCTTTTTGTCCCACATAGTGGTTGTTGGAATCCTTGCATTATATGTTGTAGGTGACTCCTGCTTTTTCTTCTAGGGCTGCTGGGTCCTTTGTTTTTCTTAGAGTGTTTTGAAGGGGTTTAGTTAGCTAGTGGACTACACTGATTCCATTCAGTTGCATAGATTGTTGGTGGCTTTTGAGATATTCTTGATGTATGGCTGCATATTTATTTTTAGGGTTAGTGTTGGTTGTGCTATACAGGGTTGAGTGGTCAGGGACATTTTATATAGTTGTGTGAGTATACATTTTGTTGGAATGTGTTGTATAGATGCTCCATTTTTTTCTGCGATTCTAGGTTGTTGTAGTGTGTTTGGGCTCATTTAAATAAAATTCATTCACTGGATACCCATACAACTAACAGCAAACAGCACTCCTTACTAGACTTGATGATATTACCTATTTAGGATAATGAAATATCTGCAACAAAACAAGCAATCCCAGAGAGTACCAAGGATCACCTTATTAAGTTTAGGCATCCCAGTAGTTTATTAAAGTTTCTTTAAGCCTAATGAAATATGGTAGTATTCCTACCCTACCATTTTGATTTGAAATCTTCCCTTCTGAGCATGGAACACAGTCATAGCAGCAGAACTGATCCCCCTCAATCCTTTTCTTCTGAGATCCAGGGAAACAAGGGTCATTGCAATGAGAAAGTGGAAGGACCTGGTGATAACCACAGAAGGTTTTAAAATTGGAGATATTTAACAGAGTTTGTAATTTTATTCCTTTATGGAGGGGGGTGATAATTTGTTTGCTAAAGGATAGATAAAAGGATAGATGTAGGAATTTTTAAAAAGTAGAAATTAGATGTCAAGCCTGAAATTGACATATGTGTAGCCATTTTAGTTAGGCTTAATATGTATTCTTTTTCTTACTTTCTCTGTGGCAGTCCTGGGGGGAAGGGTTTATGGCTTGTCACATTCCTAAGTGGTGAGGAGTGGCTAGGTGAATATCCTTCTCCTGGGGCCCATTGAGGTAGAGATTTATACACCAAGCAACATTGAATTACTTCTATTGGAGAATGTGACTTTTGGGGATTGTTTCTAACTCTTAATATTGTGGGGTAATTCTGGGTTGTGTCAGATCTGGAATTACCCTGGACTTTGACAATTTGATGCTTTCCTAAATAATTTGCTTTGAAAGATGGAATTTGGTTTTCTTTTTAAATGGATTTCATCACTTGGGAAAACTGACATTAGAACGATTTGAAAAATTTCCTGTTTGAAAGTCAGGGCGAGCAAATGATAATAATGAAAACAGGATTTTGTATTGTAATATCACTTTGTCAATTTAATGAGTATTTGTTCATCAGCCACATTTGTTTCTTTAAAATCCAGATATTAGATTTTGAAAGAGACTAGGGATCATAACGGATTAAGCATGGTCAATTCACTTATTCAATACCCAATACCTGGTTCAAAGCCGGATTCCAGACAATCACCTCTTCATCAATAAATAATTCCTTCCCTTTTGGAGCCTGTATATCCAGCTTTCCAACTCTAACTCTCCGAAAAGATCTGTTTGGAAAAGCGATCAAGTTGGTGATGTCGAATCCACCTTTTGCTTCTCCTTTCTCATTCAGGAGTATTCTCTCTCCAGCTGAATTGTTGAAAGAAATGCCTTGAAGAAATAAATGGAGCTACTCGAAACAGAATGGAAGAAATAGACAGTTGAAAGCAAGCACAGAGAAGGACAACATATTCAAATTTCATTCAATCATTCTTCATATTCCATTAACTATTATTAAACATGTACACTTAGAAATTTGATAATCAATATTGCATGGAAATGTACATGTCCACTCCATTATTTGTTTGATATTATTTTAAGGAAAGTTGGGAATGAACTGAAGCACAGTGAAAATAAGCTTTTGGAATTCTGCAAAGTGCTTTATGTTTTATGTCCACTACTTAAAAAACTAATTCAAGATAGAGCATATATATTTCATCATTGGTACAAAGCTATTTGAGAGTCCAATTAATTTCTTTTAGCCAATGTTTTAGAATTTGAGACTTAAGCATTCTTTCATAGATAAATGAGAATCAAAGACTATTGCAAACATAGAGTTGTTTCAAACTATGCTTGCCAAATATAAGAAGGACCACTACTTCATTCCTCTAAATCCCTGATAGGGACTGAAATCTAAACTTTGAAAAGTTCAAGAGCCACACAAAAGATCTTAGAGAATTGATTCTTTTGGGAAGAGATAGTAAAAAGTAATGTAAATTATTATTTAAACTAACTCTTATTGTGTAATCTATGGTGACTTATTAAATAATTCCTACTGGCACCTAAAGCATGATTTTTATTGTAGTTCTGGATGATCAGAATAGCAGAACACCTGAATGAAAAAACAACAACGCAGACCAGTTTTCCTGCATCAGTTTTATACAACACAATATAATTTATATGTTTTTCTCAAATATAAGTTTATTATACATGCAGAAAATATTAAGATTCAGTCCAAAACATAATTTTACATCAAACTGCTCATTGAGATAAAAGAAGAGTCCAATTCAAGAATACCTGCCAAGCCTGCAGATTTGGAAGATCAGCTTTTTTATCCATCCTAATTTTCCTCCTTTTGAACCCCGACATGTGTAGAGCCTGCAAAGCATGAGCCACAGCATGAACAGCATTGTAGACACTGTAGCTTTGTCCAGTCATTTCCATTTCAAATAGAGGTGCAGGAAGATCCTCCAATTTCATCTCCCCAGTGCACTGCCTATTGTCCATTCCTTGTAATTCTGGTTTTGGAAATGAACAATCAAATGACTGTTCCCAAACATTCTGGCGAAACCCATCTCTGTAGTCTGAAAGAGGATTTATGGTCTGAAGAAATTCCTTGAAACCTGCAACTGCTGTTGAATGAACAGTGAAGGAAATAGCCCCATTGTACATCTTTAGATCCCATTTAATTTGAATGCCTGCTAATATAAAATCAATCTGTGCAGTCATAGCCCACACCCTTCTTAATAATGCAGTTTCCTTGCTTTCAGGATCTACCATAAATGTTGCAAATCTTAGCCATATAATTGTCCAGGCTTCTCCATAGACAAGAAACACATTGGCATCACTATTTATCATATTAATAGAAATAATGTAGATTATTTGAAAAAATTCTGTGACTCTTTCCATGTGGAGTTGTTGATCAAGTCTTTCTATAAATGCTGAGCAGATTCCATTCTCTGAAAGTAAGTGCTCCATTTTCTGTAAGAAATTTTCTCCATTGTTGTTATCAACAGAAAATATGCCAATCCACGTCCACCTGAAATGACGAAGCAGTTGGACAATCCCAATGTACTGATGGTGCTCTTTGGGGACCATGAAGTAAAGTGAAGAGAGCTTACTGGTCTGAAATTCCTCTTGAGCTAATGAGCCATATGTCAGCTAAAAATAAATCCAGTAGTATCCTTTAGAGTCTTTAGATTAAATTTAATTTTCCTATCTTGTTACCATGTTAAATATATCCAAGGAACATTTTTCCTCTATAATTCTTTTAAGAATATAGTAACAAATTTCTTGGACTAGAAGATCTCCAAGGTCCTTTCCAACTCTGTTACTCTAAGGATGTTCTCATTGCATGAAAATATTTTAAACACATGTACTAGATCAATTGTTTTAAGAGAAGCCATTCAAGTCTTCCCTCAGGTATGGATTGAACCTTGATGCTCACTTCCTGTAACTGGCATTGTTGTTTCAGATAAGAGTGAACCTTAAGCCATTCAGAACATCTTAACCTAAGGCTTAAACCTAAGCCTAATGTTTGATGCCCATTAATTATTCCATAACAACCATTAAGAGTTTCATGCTCAACCCCTTAAGAACTTACTTCTGGAATCTTGAAGAATTCTATCATTTCAGCTATATAAAATGATGTGACAAAGTCCAGTCCCCCAATGATAGCCATGAGATTCTTCTGGCGATCACATTTGTAGTTTGGGACAAATTCTTGGGATTTAAAAAGTAGGTCCACAGTGGTGCGATAGGTCATTCTTGAATTGCAGTAACTGTCATAGATGTGGAATCCCAGAGTGATGTTAGGTAAGATCTGGGAGTCCTCATTGATCTCCTTCACAGCAAAGGCCAAGGCAAGGATGTGCTGGTAGAATTTGATTATTACACTGCAAATGATTTAAACATCCCCATTGAAAAATGAAGCTGATAAATTCTCATGCAGTGGCATCATTTCTATATGAAATAAAAAACATTTCTTTCTTTGAGGAAGATAGGAAAGTAATAGGTTTTCTAAAACACTGAAGAATTTGTCCACTGTTCAAATTTTCTTTTCTTCAGTATTTACATGATTTGCAATATCTGCTCCGAGAAATAAAAATAATGCTTTTTTTAATGGAACTTCATTTAGTTTCTAACTTTCCCTCCCCAAAATGCATATGAATATTTCCATCATGTATCAGTCATTTATTGTATGTATGTTTTGTTCAGAGTGACAATACAAACTTTTTAAAAAAAAAATTACCTTAAGCTTACTAAATGTTCTTCAAAATATGTTTTACACCAATTTTCATACATTCTTTGGCAAACACTTCACCATAAAGTAAAGAGAAAAGGTTTATTTTCCTGTAACTGAAAACATTTGAAAGATAGACTTAGATTAGATATGAAGACTGTGTTTACACTTAGAGCCTTTTACTCTAATAAGGTATTTTTGAGAAACTGATTAAGATTAGAAAAAGAGAAAAGAATCCTTACTTTGGTTCATCATAAGATGTTATATGAGGATGTTCCTTAAAATTAATTTCATAAAGGTTGTAAAAGATGTGGGACACTATCCCACCAATGACAATGTCCCCAGGCTGATACCACTCATGTGGAACAAGGAAAGCATCACTTGCTGGGCAGCTCAGAGTCACTATTGTCTTCCCCCCAAAAATCAGGAGGAGCAACATCTTCCCTCTTGAAAATGTCTGTCTTTTTCATCATATCCTAAAGGAAAGGTTGTATTATTCCAATGGCTATTACAATAATTAATTCAAGGTTTATCTGAGAGTGCTCCTAATAAGAAAATCTACCATTGGGTATTTGGAGATCCATGAGAGTGCAAATTCATATCTTGAATAGCATCAGGCTTTGAACAGATATAATGGCAGAGGAGAACAGAGACAGGAAACTCATTGCTGTGACTCAGATACACAGCTATTATTATCCTTTTGCCAATCCCTTTGTGTTCAAAATATATTGTTGTTGAATTGAAATAGCCTTCTGTGCAATCTTGGATGTTTTTGCCTAGTGAAGAAAATATGGTGACTCCTGTAGGAGATAATTATTTTGTTTCTGATGAAAAAATAAATGTCTGACTTTTAAATGCTTTTTGAAATGCACAATTACTAATAAATTGTACAGGGGGGAATTTGTAGTACAAAATATACTTCTTTTTGAAATTTATGTTGTGTTCTTTACAATGAATGTTAAATGCAGTTCACCTTTGTATACTATCAATATGTTTAGACATTGTGGCATTTCCTCATTTTACGGAGCTTTCCATTCTTTCCAGATCCCTCTACAAGAGAAGGTGACAACTCTTTTATTTCCACATCATACTATAGCAAGTTAGCACTTACCCCTCTCCTAGAAGAGTGAAATATTTTAGGAAATATTAAAAAGGCTGAATATTTCCCCTAAAAGAGAAATAAAAATCTTAAAGGAAACAGAAACTCAGCTTCAGCTCCCTGCTTCCAGCAAATATTTTGGTGCCCGCCTATCTACAAGACAAAAGGCCTTCACCCCAGGACATAATATGATTAGCCCTCTACCCACTTTGCAGCTCACCACATGGTACCTGGGGACATTACATCAGTCCAACCTTCAACCAAACTTGATTCAGGCAGCCTACAAATTTAGCTATGACTGCTGCATAACCTCCTGGGAGTCTAACAATTGGTTACAATAGAATACATTTCTTGCACAAGAACAAGAAGCTCAAGGGCAAATCCCAAGAGAGGGTATAAATATCACCTTCTCAACTCCATGTGTTCAGCAGCACCAAGACTTCAAATCCATTTGATCCTGTCCACCAATAAACCATCTTTTCAATCAGCCTCAATGTTTCTAATTCTTTCTCCCCACTTGGAACTGATGGATGTTTCTTCCAACAGTATGGATGTTTCTTCCAACAGTATTTCCTGAAATCTTTTTAAGATTTTATATTTGAAAACTTTGTCCCTTGGTTTAATTTTCTGTATAAGAGCAGAGACAATTTCTGTGCTGCTGTGAAAAAGATTAAGGTGGTTAAGAGTAAAAAGAAATGGTAAAAAAATCAAAAAACAGATTTGGAACACAAGTTTCAATAGGGAAGAAAATGGTAAGTGAACACCTGTCTACCCTAGATGAGTTCCAATCACCAGGATTGGATGTATTACACCCCAAGGTTTTGAAGGAACTGGCAGATGAGATATCAGAAGCACTGAACTATATCTTTCAAAGATCCTGGAGCACTGGAGAACTTCCAGAGAATTGGAAAGGAGCTGATGTATTTCCCATCTTCAAAAAAAGGAAAAAAGTAAATCCAGGAAACTACAGACCTATCAGCCTGATCTCAATACCAGAGAAGATTCTGGAAAAGATAATCAAGCAATGAAACAGCAAACAACTAGAAGCAAACAAACTAATGACCCAAAGCCAACATTGGTTTGCTAAAAACAGATCATGCCAGATTAATCTTATTGCATTATTTGTCTCAGCTAGTCCTTAAGTATTGAAGATTTGTCTTTAAATGAATCCATACTCCAACTCCTTTTGAGGACAATGATGGTTTATTCAATATATCAGCAAACAACAAATACTCTAATCAGGCAAGAATGGCTAAAAGCCAGGCAAGGTTTGCGTTGGGCTTGAGTTTGCTCTCTTTTCTTTTATTATTTATTTATTTTGTTTATTTATTTGATTTGTCAATCACTTACAAGATAATAGGTATAAGTATAAACACAGTTATGAATACATGAAATGGATACCTATAAGAAAAATAAAAAGAAACAATAGGGCAGGGACGGTAGGCACGTTGGTACGCTTATGCAGGTCCCTTACAGACCTCATAAGAAAGAGGTGTGGCCAATAGTAGACAGTCTAAGGTTAAAGTGTTTGGGGAAGAAACCAAGAGCCAGGTAGACTATTCCAGACATTGACCACTCTGTTGCTGAAGTCATATTTCCTGCAATTAAATTTGGTGTGGTTTACCTTGAGTTTGTATCTATTGTGTGCTCTTGTATTATTATGGTTGAAGCTGAAGTATTCATTGACAAGTAGGACATTGCAATGTATGATTTTATATACCATATTTAGATCAGACCGAAGATGGCATAATTCAAGGTTTTCTAGGTCTAGAATTTCAAGTCTGGTGGCATAAGGTATTTTGCAACAAGTAGAGGAGTGGAGAACTCTTCTTGTGAAATATTTCTGGACTTTCTCAACTGTGTTAATATCAGATATGTAATGCGGGTTCCAGACTGATGAGCTGTATTCAAGTATTGGTAGAGCAAATGTTTTGTATGCTCTAGTTAATAGTGATATTACCAGAGAAAAAGCTATGTAGGATTAGTTAACAACTCTTAATGCCTTTTTGGCTATGTAGTTACAGTGGGCTTTAGCACTTAAATCATTAGAGATGAGTACTACAAGGTCCTTTACAGAGTTTGGATCATCAACAAGGTCTTGACTATTCAGCCTGTATTTTATTTTCTGATTTTTTTTGCCAATATTTAAGACAGAGCACTTATTTGTTGAGATTTAAAGTTGCCATTTGTTTGACCATTCTGATACATAGTTGAGGTCTTTTTGGAGGGTAGCAGTATTGTCTGTGATGTTGAATAGTTTTGCATCATCAGCGAAAAGAACACAGTTGCTCTTAATATGATCATACAGGTCATTTATGTAGACTATGAAGAGAGTTGGTCCTAGAACACTGCCTTGGGGGACACCACTGTCACCACTGTTGACAGGTACAGAATTTTGACCATTTGTTCTCTTTTTGACAGGAATGCTTCTATCCAGTTATGGAGGTGTCCAGAGATACCATAATATTTTAGTTTTAGGAGTAGTTTGTCATGTACCACTGAATCAGAAGCTTTACAGAAATCTATGTAGATTGCGTCTATTGCTTTGCCCTGATCAAGTAGTGTAGTCCATATGTTTTTACAGTGTAAGAGTTGCAGGTTATAGGATAGTTTTTTTTTCTGAAACCAAATTGTTTATTAGAGGAGTAGGTTGTTTGTCTCTAAGTGGATGATAATGGATTGGTTAATAATTGATTCCATGACTTTACAGGTGATGCACCATAAAGATATGCCCATGATAATTATCAATATCATGAGATACAACCCACCACACCCAGGCCTATATGCAGTTCTAGTTCTGGCCACACCTAACCTATTATCTCTAAATGCTATTAACCCTATAACATATCTGCATTCCAAACCTATTCTGACCCTCACTAACTGATCCCCACCTGGTGCCACCTTCACAATGTCTTAGCTCAATGCTTAATTACCACCTATATGTGTCCCAACCCCCTCTAAAAATATGCATCTCTTCAATACATGAAAAAAAAAAATCATTTCCAGACCCACATTTTTTTCAGAATCAATCCTTCAGCCCGCAGTTGCTTCAGAATCCATCCTGCAGCTCACAGCTCTGCTGAGTCATTCTAAAGCACCTTCAACACCATTGGCTAGCACACAAGCAGCAATACAGATCCGGCATCAGCAGAGGTGAGGTGATATTCTCCACTGCCAGCTGATTTGCTGCATGGTGTGTTCAGAGCTGATGGGCACCATAGCGAATTCAGAGCCCGACAATTTGACAAAGTGACAAAATTAGTGGACCAGAGGAATATTGTCAATATAATTTACTTGGACTTCATTAAGGCATTTGATAAAGTAGATCATAACCTACTACTAGATAAAGTAGAAAAATGTGGGTTAGACAGCATCACCCCTAGATGGATTTGTGGCTGGCTGACCAACCGCACTCAACATATAGTCCTCAATGGAACTGCATCTACATGGAGGAAAGTATGCCGTGGAGTAACCCAAGGCTCTGTTTTAGACCCATTACTCCTCTACATCTTCATCAATGACTTGGACAAGGGGATAGATGGGGAAATGTGTAGATGACACCAACCTGGCAGGAATAGCCAACACTCCAGAAGATAGGCTTAAGATACTGAAGGATCTTGACAGATTTGAACATTGGGCACTATCTAACAAAATGAAATTCAATAGTGAAAAAAATAAGGTTCTACATTTAGGCAAGAAAAATCAAATTCGAAGGTACAGATAACAGATAATCAGAGTTGGAAGGGACCTTGTAGGTCATCAAGTCCAACCCCCTGCCCAAGCAGGAGACCCTACACCATTTCTGACAAATAGCAGTCCAATCTCTTCCTGAAAGTCTCAAGTGATGGTGATGGCACTCCCACAACTTCTAAGGGCAAGCTGTTCCATGGGTTGATTGCTCTCACTATCAGAAAGTTTCTTCTTATTTCCAGGTTAAATCTCTCCTTGTTCAGTTTCCATCCATGATTCCTTGTCTGGCCTCCAGGAGCTTTAGAAAATAGATTGACCCCTTCCTCCCTGTGGCAGCCCCTCAAATATTGGAAGACTGCTATCATGTCTCCCCGGGTCCTTCTCTTTACTAAACTAGCCAAGCCCAGTTCCTGCATCCATTCATTGTATGTTTTAGCCTCCAGTCCCCTAATCATCCTGGTTCCTCTTCTCTGTACTTCTTCTAGAGTCTCAACATGTTTATAGAGTGGTATTAGTACCTCCCTTGATCTGGATTGTATCCCTCTGTTAATACAACTTAGGATTGCATTAGCTTTTTTGGCTGCTGCTGCATACTGCTGGCTCATATTTAGCTGGTTCTCCACTAAGACTCCAAGATCCCTCTCACAGTTACTGCTATTGAGCCTTGTTTCATCCAGTCTATATGTGTACTTTTGGTTTTTCTTGCCTAAGTGTAGGACTTTACTTTTCTCTACATTGAATTTCATTTTGTTAGATATGACCCAGTGTTCTAGTCTGTCAAGATCCATCTGGATCTTGAGTTTATCTTCTTGGGTGTTAGCTATTTCTGCCAGGTAGTCTCATCTGCAAATATGGTAAGTTCCTCTTCTATTCCCTCATCTAAGTTGTTAATGAAGATATTGAAGAGTACTGGGCCTAAGACGGAACCTTGTGGCACCCCACTACTTACTTCCCTCCATGTAGACTTAGACCTATTAAGGACTACTCATTGAGTACTGTTTGCCAGTCAGTTGTGAGTCCATCTACTGGTGGTGCTATCTATCCCACTTTTTTCTAGCTTACTAAGAAGTAGGTTGTGGTCTACTTTTTCGAATGCCTTGCTGAAACCTAAATATATTATGTCCACAGTATTTTGCTGGTCTACAATGCATTTCTACCCTCCCCCCATAAACTTTCTAATTGTCTTCTGGAGATTGAAAAGTCTTTTACTGGTCCATCTCAGGGTACTTTCCTTCATGTCTCTGGGTGGCATAGGCTTGGCCTGGTGGTATGGGTGGTCAGTCAAGCTTGGAAGGTCTTCCTCCACTCTGGTTTGCTGAAATGACTTTCAGTGGATGCTGGATCCAAAGCCAATCCCTGGCTCTAATGGATGGAATGTCTCCTCTAAGGGGGCAGCACCTGCTTCCACATGTTGCAGGGCTCAAAGACAAGAACAAGGGTCCCCTCCCCTCTTTGCTGGTAATTCTACCAAGAAAGGCTTTGTAAAAGGATTAGAATTTTTTGGGGGGAAGGGGATAGATAGCTTGCAGACAGGGTTTGAGGAGGAAGAAAAATAACACATCAGTATTGCAGTTACTAAACAGATAAATCAATTTCAATAAAACGGGCACACAACAGATGAGAAAGGGAAAACTGGCTTCACACGCTTCAGGAAAAAAAATGATCAGGTAAAATCATTTAAACACACAGTAAATGCAAGAATGAAACTTTCCTTGTAAATGAACTTAAAACATTCATTAATAACCTTGGGGTTTTCTTAAAAGCACAGGGATGAAAGAAAATTGAATTCTATTCCTCATCCGGTTTAGTTGGCCTAACCAAACTGGGTGAAGACATTTTCTTTTCCCTTCAGCGTCTCTAACTCTTAACAATTTAAAATTAATATCTGAAGGGATCAGAGAAACTTAACAGTTGCAACAGTTACCCCCAGGACACACAAAGACTTAAACACACACACACACACACACACACACACACACACAGAAGGACACAGAGAGGAAAACCAAACTCTTAAGGTTTATACACACACACACTGATCATTCCCACAATAAATCTCAGTTAAATAGGGGAAGGCATGAATTCTAAGGAATAAACCACGTGGTTGCAAAGAAGACAGAGAAAGAAAGATTCTTTTTTTAAAAAATCCCATGTGATCCTGTTTTTATATATTGCCCTTTAAGTACCTTTATCTAGCCAAATTGTTCTTCCTGTATCCCTCAGCAAAGCCCATTCTCTACATACATGTTTTGCTTTTTGCTTTTTTCATCCCAGCTACAGTCAGCATCTGCTGCTTACCAAATTGTTGGAAGAAATATCCTTCTGGGTTCAGTTCCAAGTGGGAAAAAGACACTGGAAACATGGAGGCTGTTTGGAAGGTTTAATGGTGGACAGGACCACATGGCCTGGAGCCCCAGAATGAAAAGGAAGGATGATCACATTCTTTCCTAGGATATTTCAAATTTCTAGGAGAGAGGTGGGTTTCCCCTTCAGGGACATTCCTTAAGGGAATTGCTAGCCCAGTGAAGGTTGCAGTGTATTCACTGGGTTCATTTTCATTTTCTAGTCAGGAAAATTTTTCATCCCTTCCCCTTCCCTGGCCTCATTGAAATCTATCATTATCTCTGCTCTGTGCCCTATTTTACCACATTTATAGCAATGTTGGCACCTATTTTGGGGCCATCCTCTCTGCCTACATTGCCAGCATCCCTGCCAAAGGACCAGCGGTCCTTTGCTGTACTTGCCTGGCATTATGGTGCATGGCAACAAAAACTCTTAGCTCTTCATGTCTCTCTATCTTCCTTTTCCTATCTTTTTCTTCCTCTTTTAATTTATCCCTTTGATCATAAATGAAGTTTGAGATCCTGTGCAACTCTGCTATTTCCAAAGTGAGCCAGTTGGTTACAATATGGTGGAAATGATCCCTGATGTCACTAGTAGCCTGGTCCACAAAGGCTGAGGCTAAAACTCTCTGGTCCTTTTGGAAACTTGGGTCTAGGGTGGGCAAATGTCACAGCTGCCTCTGAGAGATGAACCCAAAAGGCATCAGGATTTTTTTTTTCCCCTCTGGGTTGTCTTTTGGAATTCTGAACAGATGAAGAGTTTTTTTTTTCCTATTTCCTCTAGGGCTTCCATTAGATTACCTTTTGCCCTTTTGTAGTTCTCCCAGTGATTAGCATTATTGTAATCCCAATCAGGACACTGGGTTGGCCATGCAACTCTTGCCTGGGCAGCCTGTCCTGGGATAAGAAGTTGGTTGGCTATTTGTGTTATTTTCTCAAATAGTTTCAAGAGTTCATCCTGAGTTAGGAAAACACACAGTAACTGATTCATGTCTTACCAGGATGGGTTGTGGCTCTCTATTATTGATTTCAGGGTTCTCATTACAGCTTGAGGGTCTGCCCTGAATGTTGGTGTGTCTTTTCTTCCAAATAACAAGCTCTGAGAAAGAGAAGGGAGTGTGTGTCCAAATATCTGCTCCTTCCTCCTCCCGTTACTGGTTTGCTCAGTAGGGGAGCCATTATTTTTGTCTCAGTTTTCTCTTCCAAGAAATAGGTTTCTACCTTAGCTTGACCTTTCCCTATAGGTGTTTGGTTCTGGCTAGTTCAGGCCAGCAATACTAGTAGGGTATTTGGCTGGACTTGATTCAGGGTCTAAGCACTTTTAAAATTTTAAAATCAAAAGTACCACTGTCAGATCAAATTTGCTTCCCACTGTCGTCCCTTAGCAAAGCCCATTTTTTACATATTTTCTTTGCTTTCCTCTTATTCATACTGGCCAGGACTGGCATCTGTTTTTCATCCCATGCCTCAAGCAAATTTTCTAAAGGGGTATCTACCACCCTAGAGCTGCAACTTCCAATGCTTTCCCTTCTGATTTGGGGTGTGACACTTTGTTTGCAGCCGGTCTACATGTCAGTTTTCAGAAAAAAAAAGTCTGAAGAGGACAGTGGTTCCCTCACAGAGCAGATGCACTTCTTTTCTTAGGGAATTCTCTGCCACTGGTTTTCACGTCCGTCTAAAAAATGGGAATCTGGGAGGACCTGCTGCCCCCAACACAGGTTAGTGGGGTGGGGAAGGAATGGGATTTTGGAGGATCCTTCCCTGCCACTCAACCAAGCCACATCACACCCACCAAGCCATGCCCACAGAGCCAGTAGTGAAAAATTTTGAATCCCACCACTGCCCCAGATACTAATGGGGACAGATAAAAAAAGATTTAAAAAGCATATAATTGTCCATTGATGTACAAAATGGAGGAGGAACAAGTCAAAGAAACAGTGATTATTTGGGCAAAAAAGTTCAGTTATAATATAGAACTAGAAAAGTGGCAAAAACTATGGGATAGGAAGTCTAAATTGACGATGGCTTCAGAAAATTTATATAAAATGTTTTATAGCTGGCATCTACCACTGGCACAATTGGGAAAAATGTTTGGTAACTTGTCTGCAAAATGCTGGAAATGTAATCATATCTGAGGGATTTATTACCACATGAAGTGGACTTGCATCAAAGCAAAAGAATACTGGGAGAAGATAAAGAGC
>NW_020770251.1:0-26925 GCF_900518735.1 Pseudonaja textilis
CTTCTTCTTCTTCTTCTTCTTCTTCTTCTTCTTCTTCTTCTTCTTCTCAGCTCACCGATGAACTTGCTCCTCCGAAGCCCCCTCTGCCTGAAGGGGAGGTTCCTCCCCCCCGCCCCCCGCCCCCCGAAGAGAAGGATGAAGAATTCCCAGAGCAGAAGGCCGGAGAGGTGCTTAACCAACCCATGATGATGGCTGCCAGGCAGCTTCACGACGAAGCCCGAAAATGGTCCAGCAAGGTAGGTCCTTAACCTCGACCTCTGGGGCTTGATGCTTCTTGGCTTAGAATGATGCCCTTTCAAGGAGGACTCTGCGTTGTCGATTAGAATTCTTCTCATCCCAACCATTTCCAGGTCTTGTTTCCTTCTCGTCTTGCTTCAGGCATGTGAGCTTCGGAGTGTTTTGTGCGGTTGGATTTTTCTGGGTTGGAAAAAAAAAAGAGATGTCAGGCCGGGGAAGCAGGCAGAGAATCTAGGGCCGGTTCTTCTCTTTTGAAGCATTTTTTTTTCTTGGAGGTGGCTGTTGAAAGGATCCCTTGGACACACTTCAACAAGGCAGGGAGCTCAATTTGAATCGAATACTCTTCTCCCCAGTGGTGGGATTCTAACAGTTTTCCTACCGGTTTGGTGATCGTGCACTTCGCACACACGCACAGCTTTTCCGAACAGCAGCTGAAGTTCTGCTGCGCCCATGAGCTGAGAGGATAAAGAAAAGAAAAAGCCAGGGGTAGGCTGGAGGGCCGATCCTGCACTTTTCTCTTCTTCCTCCTCTCAGCTGGTCATTGGAGGTTTTTTTTTAAAATTATCAGTTTGGCGGTTTGGCTAAACCGAGCCGAACCAGTAGCATTTCACCACTGCTCCTTTATGTATCCTAGGAATGATGGAGTCTCGCTTCCATTTTGCTTTGGGGTGTGTGTTTCTGAATGTTCTCTCTTTAAACATATTTTCCTTATTCACAATGCTTGTAGGGTCGCCTCAGTTTTAAGACTCCAGGCAGTGTCCCGTAGGCGAAGCACGTGGAACAAAATAAAATGATAATGCTTTACTTGTTTTGCAAAGAGCTAGAAAGGAGCTAGTTATACGAACCTAGGAAACGTGTTCTGGCTGTGTTTTTATATATTACCCCAAGGCACTGAAATGCTGCCATAAAATACAGCATTGCATTAGGACGTTTTGGAAAAAAATAAATAAATAAGAAGGTCTCAGTGAAGCACAGAAAAGTGGGATTACAATCAACTACGCTAAGAGAAAAAGAAGTCTCTGTATGCATACATTATGTATGCAAAACACTAAACTTTTAAAAAGCCTTCTCTTTTTTTCCTTAGATACAGAAAAGGCTCCATCCAGAAATAGCTTTCCGAGAGGCTTCTGAACTCGGAAGGTGTTTTAGTTCCTCCTTCATGTTTTGAGACTCCCAAGTAGTCTCATATTCTTATGGATTGCTAAAGTGGTTAGCCAGAAGGGGAAAAATAAACCAACAATTGAGATGCTTGGTTTCTGTGCCGTTCTAGACACCATTTATACAGTTTGATTATGCAATTTTCCCTGGGCAATGGGGAAATGGGCCCCCTGATGCCTGAGACCAGAAGGAAATAGTCCATTTTTTTTTTCTAGGTAGCCTGGTCGTCTTGTTTTATTGCAGAGTAGAAAGTTGCAGGGAGCTACAGAGAGGAAGGATAAAAAACACAGTTGTAGATTTGTATCTCTGTGTGTGTGTGTATGTGTAAAAAGAGTTGGTGGAACATGGATGGAGTTATGCTAGTAGGACAGATGAGGGAAAATAATGAAAGACTCCAGTGTGGCTAGTATTGCCTGTCTAGGAAAAAATAGAGAACTGGAACAGGGCAAAATTATTTTGTCTGGCTTTTGAGTTTCCACACCCCTCCCAAGGTGAGATGCATCCCACAATGTGTGCCTGTAAGGTTTAAAAGTGGCAAGGCTACAAGAAGATGAGATGTTTGTGGATGTATATAACCTAGCAGGTGTTAATATTTTAAGTTACTGAAATGAAATATGGGATTTGTTCTTAGAATAATCTGAACAAAGTTTCTCTCCTTTTCTTTTCCTTCCCCAGTCGGCCTGTAATGTACCTAAGCTTCATCGGTTTCTCAAAACAATATTATTTAGCCTAAACGTGCATTCAATACGTACCTGGTTTTTCTCTGAATTCAGAAAATCATATCGTTTCTTATTTTAGACCTTATTTTCTTTCTCAAACCTTGTGTTGATGGAGAAGGCATAGAAATTGGGGACAACCTAAGAATTAACGTAAAGTGGCCAGAATAATAAACTAGATGTCATTTGCAAGTATGATAATCCATTTTGTTTATTCATTCATTGTCTACATTGTTGTCAAACTATAAATGATCACTTTCACCCCTTTTCTTATAAAGGACTATTTTATTAAACAGAGGCTTTGATTTTAGAAACTTAGAGCAGAATCTCTTCGTAACAATTAAAAATGAATTTTCTGAAATATTACGGGAATATTTTCTGCTGTTGAAATTCAGTAGCATGTAAAACAAGGGGAGTTTAATGCAAAGTTGCCTACTTTATAGGACAAATGGGACAATCCAGAGTGGTTTCTTGTTTGCTTTGGATAAAACGAATGGGTTTGACTTCTTTGCAAAGCTGTTGTTCTGATATATTTCTTTGAAATTTGTTGGGTTCCAAATGGTGCTGCTATATCAAAAGGGAAGGGAAAAAATGATTTAGAGTGATGAATTCAGCGATGGACATACCTTCCTCAATTTATATTGATCTCTGCAACTAGGGCGTTTATCCTAATTATGTGTTTGAAAATCTTGGTTATTGAAAGGGGACAATTAATGTCCAGGAAGTGCATCACCATTATTTACGATCATTTCTTCAATCTGGTACAGAAATTTCTCACCTGGGATTATTATTTTTGTAAATCACATTCTGCCCCAAAAGTAAAACACTATGAGGTTTGTTTTTTTTTAAAAAAAAGAGCTTAAAAACAGCTAAAGGCTTTGCACCATTTTATTTAAAAAAAAATTGCAAAGTGAAATGCCTTTATGAAGATGTAGATTGTTACTAAGATTTGTCCAATCTGAATGAATGAAAAGATCCATCGTTCCCTCAAGGCAGATTGTGGGAGATGCTACTTCTGTCTTTTAATTTTACTCTAGACCCACGTTGAAAAATCTTGAGCAATTTCTGGAATTCTGGATGAGGCTTCCAATCTGTCCACGTGTAGTGGGAAATTTGAAATTTAACGTTGCCTGTGACTCTTGCAAGTATTTTTGAAATTGGATTGGTTTTGTAATTTTAAAGACACCCACCTGATAGTGTGAGAGATTGAATTTAGAGTTAAGTTTTTCTCTTGAGTGCCTATTTTTAAAAGTTAAGTAGGCAAAAGTTGCTATTTTTGCAGTACCAACACAGATTGAAATTGTGTTAAAAATAATATGTCACATTGATTAGCTCTGACAACCTTTCAACAGTAAATCAAGCTATCATGAAAAAAGAGGTCAACTTAAAATAATGTTCAGAACTGTGGTGAGAAATTCACTGATTCCTATTTCTGGTTTTTCTCATAGTGTCAGTTACCATTTCCTCCCCTTAGTAAACCTTGGTAAATTGGATAAGTCTGCATTGAACAACATATTGCTGTCCTTTTCTTTAACCCTTTCAAATCTTATTGCTCTGGTTAATGATCATAATAAAGATTGGATTGAAAAAAAAACTTAATTTGACCTTTGCTAGAATCTAAATGTATACACACAACTTTTTGACCTCTTTTTCTATTGGACATCTTCAAACAGCATAAACCAGATCTCTGTAGAAAAATATAGTTCATGATTGCTCAGAAGTCTTGACAGGACAACAGAGGTAGCAAGTAGCAAGTAATTCTGGATAGATACCTTTTAGTGATTATATACTGTATTACTTAATCTCTTGGAACTATGGTTTCATGGGTCATTGAACATTAATGACCCAAGTAAATAGATATTCTATATATTTAGCAGCCGTGTGTCTTTTTTTGAAGACAATTCCTTTCTACCTACCATACCGACTCCCGAATATATGGTTGGAAGAGCAGAGAAAGGGAGTTTGGAAATAAATTTTCTAGAGGCAGAATTCTTGATTTAATCATTCCTTTTATTCTCTCCCCCCACCGCCCCCCAAACATGTCAGATTGACCCCAATATAAGAACAAGGCATGGTGCAGCCCGCTGAAATTTCATTATACAAACTAACATTTTGCTAATCAAGAAACTCAAAAGATGAACCCCAAAGGGATCACATTTATTTTGGGAGTCTGCTAATATAACTGCACGTAGAAGGAGCAGCTTTATCTTTCAGAACGGCAAATAATTTAGCACTCAGAACCGTGGATGAAATAAGGGTCATCAGGAAGATAGCGAGTGACTGAATGACAGCAAAAATATGGTTGTATCTCAGGCCCCTGAAAACAGTCAATTTTGCCTTGTCTCTATCCCTTCCTTCCTGCCTTTTGTTCTGTGATGAACTATCACCGCGATGGTTGCTACAATAATACTGGGCTGTTTTGTTTTTAGGTACTTTGGGATGTGATTTGGGATACCGAAGCCAAAAAAAAAATAAAAATTAAATCTCTTGTTCGGATATTGTAGAACAACATTGTGGCAAAACAATCTTGCTCCATGTCATTAATCTTGCTCCACTAACAGAAACTTTCTGGTTTGCTCTGACACATTGTGTTACTAATATCACTTTCTGTCAGGTAATAGTGAACCCTGATTAATGTCCTTTAATGCTCTTTTTCTCATGGGGTTGTGGGGGGGGTGGGATGGCACGAGATGTTGGCCGTTCTTTCCTCCTTCCATCGTGCTTTGCTCTTCATTGTTGTCTTCTCCATGGCTGCGTCAGGACATTGGGGGGTGTGTGTGTTGGGGTGAGAGTGCCCATGTTCGGTCAATCCTGAACTCCTCTGGGCTGCAGGACAGCAGTGAACATGGTGCTCTGTCTATCAGCAACCTCACCTAACCCTGGCTCTAAAAAGAGATGTTTAGACTGAGCAAGCATGGAAGCGGTTGTGCAGCTTGCCTTCATTTTAACAAAGAACAGTGCATCCAGCTTTGATGACCACACTGTTAAAAAGATGTTGAGACTCTAGAAAGAGTGCAGAGAAGAGCAACCAAGATGATTAGGGGACTGGAGGCTAAAACACATGAACAACAGTTGCAGGAACTGGGCCTGGCTAATCTAGGGAAGAGAAGGACCAGGGGAGACAGGAGAGCAGTCTTCCGATATTTGAGGGGCTGCCACAGAGAGGAAGGGGACAATCTATTTTCCAAAGCACCCGAAGGCCAGACAAGGAACAACGGATGGAAACGGATCAAAGGAGAGATTCAACGTGGAAATAAGGAGGAATTTTCTGACAGTGAGAACAATCAACCCATGGAACAGAAGTTGCCTTCGGAAGTTGTGGGAGCTTCATCCCTGGAGGCTTCCAAGAAGAGATTGATGACTGCCATCTGTCAGAAACGGTGTAGGGTCTCCTGCTTGAGCTGTGAGTTGGACTAGATGACCTACAAGGTCCCTTCCAATGCTGTTCATCTAATCTTAAGAGGGGTTTGGGCAGGAGGGAGTTGTAGTGAATTTGGCCTCCTGGCTCAAAGCTGCCCCTTTTCTTCACAAGGGCCACCCTTCATAGCACCCGATGCTTGGCTGAGGCCCCATAGCAGTTGCGTCTCCCATGATGTGGGCCTGGTGTATCTCTCCTATCCATGTCATCTGCGTTCACCTCTCTGTCCGCTTTTAAGTGTTTGTGTCTCCGTCAGTGGCATTATTGTCTTGCCAGGAGGAAATGTTGTGGTGAAAGATAAAGACCATTAACAGAGGGGAAAAGGTGAAAAACCTAAAGGCCCCTCGGAGTCGTTTTCTAGTTTTTCAGACAATTCCCTTTGTCAACTTCCCCGTTCCTCCGCCGTCCTTCCATCTACCCCTAATCGCCCAAGAGGGTTTTCCTAAACTTGCCTCGCTTTCTTGGCTTCTTTGAACCATATCCTGCACCTTATACTAACTCTCCCTGTTTCTTCACCTTCCCTGTTCCACCACCGGCCAAGCCCGAAGTGACCGGTGGGGGTAAGGAAGCCCCCGCTGAGACTGGCCCAGGTGTAGCTCGGGAGGAGGCGGAGGAGGAAGCAGAAGCTGAGTTCACCCTCCCCTCCGACATGGAAGATGATTACGAGCCTGAGTTGTTACTCATGCCAACCAACCAGCTTGTTAACCAGCCCATTCTGGCCGCGGCTCAGTCACTGCACCGGGAAGCAACCAAGTGGTCCAGTAAGGTATTTCCTCTGTTTCCTGGCGACTGATCCGCATTGCATCCGGCCATTTTGACATGTGCATCACTCTTGATCCTCGGCGGATCCCATGCCATAATTTTTTTTTTCTCATGGTTTATTTTTCTTTTCTTAATCGGAATGGATTCAAGTTTGTCTGCATTTCATGGTTGGGGAGGGCTGCGTGGCTTCACAAGTGTTGTTAGGCCAAAAGCTTCGTTCAAAAGCTCACCCTCTCCTTCTTTTGCCTTGTTGGAGGGGTTTACTTAAACGAAAACCAAAAGAGGGAGTGCCTGACTACCCGTGAAGCCATCATTGGTGGCCTTTCTGGAGACTTCCAGACGAGCGAGGGGTTGTCACTCCCGAAGACATTTTAACACGCATCGTTGTGCTTTCTGCCTCTTGGTCAACGGCTTCTACTAAACCTTTGCTCCAGCAAGGAATGGCTTGGAATGGCACCATTGCCAAAGAGCTGGTCCTGTGGGCAGAGGCTGTGATGGGGGGGGGGGGGTTTTTTTTTGGGGGGGGGGAGAAGGGAGGAATGAAGAGGCTCTGCTGAATGTCTTTTAAGTTGCTATGTTCAGACTTTGGCCTCTGGTGTTTCCGCTGCATTATTAATGGAGATGTGGGGTCTGTGGCTTATGACGGGAATGGTCTGCTGGCACTAAGCACCCAAAGGAGTTTGCCAAGCTGCTGGATTATTATTATTATTATTATTTTTCACTTCCTTAAGAGTAGCATGCTGCAAAGAATAAATGTATGGCCGGGCAGCTCTGAAGATGTGGTGTATGTATGTATGTATATATCTATATATCTATGGAAAATTAAGTTTCTCTCTTCCTTTTTTCTTTCTTTTTGCACTCGTGAATGGCCAACTGGGTGAATGGCATGAAATCCAAATTGGCATCTCCCACGCGTGGGTAATGATGGAGTGTAATCCAGCCTAATCCCCTTCTGTCTGGGGGAAGCTTAGCTGAAATGAATGGGGGACGTTTGGCTTTTGCAGGAGAACCACCTACAAGGGCTTTTTTTTTGCCCCGTCTCTGAACGTCATTTGGGCAAAGCAGGTGCCCACCCTTTGCCTCTTGTAGCAATGGCCTCTCACGGACCTGGCAGTCTTGGTGTTTTGGTTCTCTTCCCCGACCCTCCGGGGTGGGGTGGGTGGGCGGGCATGGCTTTTCTTGGTTGGGAGTTGGCCCCATGGCACACACGGACTGGCTTAAGTTGCACCTGCAGAAAAGAACAAACCATGTTTTCCATCCCCCGGCTTGTACTTGTGTATGTATTGACTACATTGCATTTGTTTCATTGTGTTAATGGATGTACCGCCAGGGGAGCTTTTCGGAATGTTGCATCTGTGCAGAGTAATCGGGACATGTTAAAAAAAAAAAAAGGATGGAAGCACATCTGGAGAGTCCCCAAGTTTCTTTTCTCCTGAAACCGAACCGCACCTCACACAATCACACTATTTTGCATGCCAGAGATGGGATGGGGGACACCTTCTGCTTTTTCTACTTGCATTGTGTTTACTTCCAACAAATTCACTCATCCGTCTGCTCACAAATACGGCATCCTTTCTTCCAACCTAAGAACCAGGCTGAGCTGAATATTCTTACAGGCATTTTCCTTTGAATGGCAATCCTGACAACAGGTAGTTTATGCACAAAATAATGGTGTCAGGATTCTGGCAGTTACTCCAATTAAATCACGAGCCACACTCCCAAAACTAAAGAGGATTTCTTTGAAATTAACATTTTACGTCTGGCACTAACCTGGGCGTAGCCAACTCTGAGATACATAATTCACCGTCACCCTTGATCCTGCTTTTCCCCTCACCCCTCTGGGTGTATCATCCAACAAAACACGCCCATAGCCAAGAGTCATCAATCATGCTCTCCAATTAGATTTTTGCTTGGCAGAAGCTTCAGTCATCTAATCAGTCTTTGAAGAAAATATGAATGGAATGCACTTTCGATTCCACACTGCCACCTTGCTCTTTGAAACTCCCCCCCCCTCTTTTTGTTGTCAACTATAAAATGTGTATTCAAAATGTTTTATGAGTTGACAGATGCCTGATCGTGGTTGGATTGAACATTGAAAGCTTCACACTGTTCTAATGTCATGATGAAGCTTGGTTTAGCACACCAAAGTAACGGAAAAGTCATGCAACTGTGAGGGCGGGGAAGTTTTCACTTCCTTTTTATTAAGTAATCACAGTTTCTGATTTTGTCTGAATGAAGCAGCAAACTATAATTAATTGTAACAGTGACTCAAAAACAAAGAGTTGGTTTTTTAAAGGCATTTAAAAATGGATTAGTGACTTTCCTAATTCCCCGCCCAAAGAGGAAAATAGTTCATTTTGTCAAAGAAGAACTGGCAATTCTTTGAGTTATACATTGAAAGAAATTTTAGGCGACCGGTTAACCAATTAATGGATGAATTCTGGATATGCTTCTATAGAGGAACAGAGTAAGCATTCACATGATGTTTTATATCTGATGATTAATAGCATCTTCTTGCTTTTTTGACTGAAGGAAAAAAAAAACCCTTCTGCAGATGCATTTTAAATTTAGTTGATCAAAAGGCTTAAATCATTATCTTTTTAATGACCCCGTGATCCCTTGTGGGGTGAAGTGTGGGCAACTGAATAAAGCAAGAGTGTTTCGTGGCCAGATGCCTTTCCTGTTGCTGATGCGGAGTTTTGTTCAGCAGATGTATTCTCACACTGCCCAGAGAGAGAGAAATATCTGCCTGTATCTAGGATCGAACCCACAACCTCCTGATTGTGAGGCGAGAGCTGCACCTCTCGGCCACCGCACACCACCCAATGAAAAGGCTTAAATAATGGAGCCTTTTCCAGGTGGTTTTTCTCCATTCAGAATATTCAGTTCCCACCATTGACTTCAGATTGACCCTGTAACTTTTATTTTTTTATTCACCCATTAAGAATATTCACCATCACCACAACACCATCGGTTAAGACATTCCTTTGGCTGCCTTATTTGAAATGATTCCTCACTGAGAGTTAAACATCAGAACTTGGTCATTTTCACTTCGGCAACACTACTAACATGTACGTGCGTGTGTGTGTGTGCGTGTGTGTGCGTGTGTGTGTCCACTACCTCACCTCTTGGCTGAAGCTTGTGGTCACTGAAGATTGGGAGAGAGTTCCACATGCGGCTTTTGTGTTACGGTCCCGTTTTTTGTTGTTGTCGTCGTTTGTTGTCGCAAAGCAGCAACCGCACAGCCCCAGCATGTGGCTGTCGTTCGGGGCGCCTGGGCCAATCACAGCTGCTCTCCTTTTCTTCCTCCTCCTCCTCTAGGGGAATGACATCATTGCCGCTGCCAAGCGCATGGCCTTGCTGATGGCCGAGATGTCCCGCTTGGTGAGAGGGGGCAGCGGGAACAAGCGCGCTCTCATCCAGTGCGCGAAAGATATCGCCAAGGCTTCTGACGAGGTGACCCGTCTGGCTAAAGAGGTGGCCAAACAGTGCACAGACAAGAGGATCCGAACAAACCTTCTGCAGGTAGGCCACGAAACCTGGCTTGGAAGGCGGAGAACGTCTCTTGAACTGGGAAGGTCCTATCCGTGGTTGGGTAAATGCACCGGTAAGACTAAAAGAGCCTCGGTGGCGCAGTGGTGAGAGTGTAGTCCTGCAGGCTACTTCTGCTGACTGCCAGCTGCTTGCAACTTGGCAGATCGAATCCTACCAGGCTCAAGGTTGACTTAGCCTTCCGTCCTTATGAGGTGGGTAAAATGAGGACCCAGATTGTTGGAGGCAATACGCTGACTCTGTAAACCACTTAGAGAGGGCTGTGAAAAGCACAGTGAAGCGATATATAAGTCTTAAGTGCTATTGCTAAAAGCCTACAGCCAAAGCAAGGTGTATCAAGCCAAAATCAATGCTCAGGATTCGCCCCTTTGCCATTTTTTTTAAAAAAAATTACGCTTGCCCCTTTGGAGTGGCCAGATTGGCAAGCTGAAATGAAAATGGCAATGCCGGCACCAAGAGGTCTCAAGGGGGCCCTAAACCTGTTGCTTTGTTTAGCCAGCTTGTATCTCAACCAGCCTTTTCAGTTATCTCCCTCCCAGCCTTAAGTTTTATTTATTTATTTAGCACAGGGGTCTTCAAACTTGACAGCTTTAAGATTTGTTGACTTCAACTCCCAGAATCCCTCCTCCAATCATGTTAGCTCAGGAATTCTGGGAGTTGAAGTCCACAAGTCTTCAAGCTGTCAAGTTTGAAGATCTTTGAGATAGATAGATAGAGATAGATAGATAGATAGATAGATAGATAGATAGACAGACAGACAGATGGATGCTATATAAATAGACAGCTTTAAGACTTGTGGACTGCAACTCCCAGAATTCCTCCTCCAGTCATGTTAGCTCAGGAATTCTGGGAGTTGAAGTCCACAAGTCTTAAACTTGCCAAGTTTGAAGACCCTTAATTTAGTGTATGGAAAATACATGGGCTTATAGTAGATCAAATGTTAATGTTTAATCCACCCAGCCATTCAAGGACAGGGTGGTCTATGTTGAAAAGGCTGGTGCAAGCTCTTGATGGACGTTTGGACACAATATGGTGGATATTTCATCAAGGAGCACCCCACTCACACTGAGGGGTAGAGACAAGACTCCACTTAAACAAGGAGTCCTGGCAGACACCATGTTGGGTAGGGATCCTGTTCAGAGTTGACCAATGCTGGAGAGGAAGGTCAAACGTGGCACTTTTTGTGTAGGGTCATCTATGTAACGGCCTGTAATCTGGGCGTTCAGCAACCCGTTTGGCTTTCCACTGTGTGTTGATGTCAACATTGTTAAGACAGCTGTTGAGCGAGTTGTCAGTTTTGTTGTACTCCTTCACTAAGGATTCCCGCCTTCGTAAGGTGGTGAAACGTGGCTCACGACAGGGAGCCATTTTGTCTGTCTGTTGCATTGTATTTGGAGAGCCAGGAGTTCTACAAAGATGTCTGACTGCCAACTGTCATTAACTGCCAAGTCTTCAATCTAGTCTGGCTGCCAATTGTTGCTAGTCATTTGGTTCATACTTCCGTGCTATCCAGGTTGCCCCACGAGGCGGCGAACTAGCAACACATCCCAGTCTAAATGATCTCAGCTTCACTGCTATAAATGAGTGTCATTCAGGGTAGTGCTTCAAACTTGGCTATTTTAAGATGTGTGGACTTCAACTCCCAGAATTCACTGGCATCTTTTTGAAGTTCATACATCCTCTAAAGTTGCCATATTTGGGGGGGCGGGGAAGACTGATGTAAAATGATGCTCTGAACAGAGAAATCATCTTCAGAAATTCTCAAGGAATTATGCCAGCCATATGTTTTCCACTGCCGGAAAGAGTTTGGGCCTATTTTTAAAAATTCTTCATTCAAGAATGCTAGGGCTATTTTTAAATGCAGACCACCTGAGTGAAAATCAATGATAGAATTTTGTTGTTTTTAAGAATAGCCCGGGTGATAAATGAAATAACCGTGGCGTAACTCTTGTATTGGTACAGGTTTGTGAACGAATCCCAACCATCAGTACTCAGCTGAAAATCCTGTCCACTGTCAAAGCAACCATGTTGGGGCGGACCAGTATCAGCGATGAAGAATCTGAGCAGGTCAGTTCCCTTCTTCCAGGCAGAGAGGGGTGTTTAGCTTGAACTGGGAGGTGTTGGGGAAGAGGCAAGTAGTATTGCTGTCTTGTAAAAAAAAACCCTGTTGTTCTGACCCAGGTCCCCAAACACGACAAACCCTCTGAAGTGAACTCAGAGATTCCTTTATTAGGAGCGCCAGCAGCCCTGGCAAAACGTTTCTCTCTCACCCCAGGCTAACAAGTCTGTCCGGCAGGGAGATGAATAGTTTGTCTGCCACACCTATTCATCTCCGCCCACTGCCTTTTATTCCCAGAGCTAGGGTGGGGCTTTGCTAGCAGGATTGGATCTTCCGTCCCAAGGACCGGCCCATAGATTTCCACTGCTCTCCTCTCCTCTGCCTTCTGCGCATCCTTGTGTCAGGCACTGTACCCAGCTGTTCCTCCTCTTCCTTATCAGCCACCTCCAGACCTGGGGGCTGTTGACTCTCCATCTGAGGGCTGACAGAGGCCCAGTCTCTCTCTCTCTCTCTCTCCCCCTCCCTCCCTCCCTCTCCCTCTCTCTCTCAGGTTATCTTGATGCGGACCCTGACTCCCACACCTCCTCCTCCTCCTCCTCTGATTTGGCTGCTGGAGGGGTTGGCAGCTGACAGGCCACAACGCGTATTGTGAAATGTTCCAATTAGCAGCAGGCTCAGTCACCAACCCTTCTGATTAAACTTTCTCTTCTAAGTGCAAAAGCCAGCCTTGTTTCCTATAATTGTATACCTATTTAATTATTTTTCAAATATACAGGTAATGTTTGACTTACGACCACTGTTTTTTTTGTGACATTCGCAGCTAGAACAGCACTAAATAATAATAAAAAAAAAATCTCACGACTTATTTTTCAAACTTCTCACTGTGGCCACGTTCCAATGGTTACGTGATCACCATTCAAACGCTTGGCAACTGACTCATATGTATGACGGCTGCAGTGTCCAGGGGGTGTGTGTCATGTGATTGCCGTTTGCGACCTTCTGGCAAGCAAAGTCAATGGGGAAGCCAGATTCACTTAACGACCATGCTACTAATTTAACAACTGCAGCGATTCACGTTACAACTGTGGCAAGAACAGTTGTAACCATGGGGCAAAACTCACTTAATATCTTAATTAGCAACGCAGGTTTTGGCCTCAATTTTGGCATCTACATCAAGGATTACCTGTACCATGAAAAGGCAGGAATGTCAGTAATAAAACTGACAAAACGTTTACCATAGGAGCAAGGATGGAAGATAAATGGCTTTTTGGGGGGGGGGGGTCTTTTTTGGCTGTGTTTGATAGTTACAGTCAAATCTGGTTTACAATAATAATAATTTAAAAAGCAGCCCCTTTTCCAAGGATGATCAATGCCTTTGTTCTGAATTTAAATGGATTCAGCAGCCCCATCTGGTGGGTAGCCCCACCCCCACCCCCCCAAATCAAATTCTTTAGAAAGGGGAAGTGGGCTGAAATATTAAATTCTCCAGATTTGGTGCCCGATATAGAAACTGATAATAAACCCCGTCCTTCCTTATTATGAATTCCCTCAAGATTTCATTTTTAAACTGCCTTGACTTTAAATACGCAGCTTTAGTTCCAGCACATAGGAGATAGTAGTTCTGCCTGTCAGCCTCCCCCCCAACTTCTCCAAAAAGATGTGATTTCTCAAACTTGGCAACTTTGACATGTGGACTTCAACTCCCAGAATTCCCCACCAGCCTTGCTCGGAGTTGACGTGCACGTGCCTTCAAGTTGCCACGCTTGAGAAAGTGCTCTAAACCACTTGTCTTTTCTAAAATGGGTTGTGAAACGATTTTTTTCCCCTTCAGGCCACCGAGATGTTGGTCCACAATGCCCAGAACCTCATGCAATCCGTCAAGGAAACTGTCCGAGAAGCCGAAGCGGCGTCTATTAAGATCCGGACGGATGCTGGATTCACCTTGCGATGGGTCAGGAAGACCCCATGGTACCAGTAAAAGGTCTGCTCCTCCCCAAGCGTGGTTTTTTTTTTCCCCACGAGAAACCCCCCCCCTCTTCTGCAGACCACCTGAAGGTGCTGCCAAGGTTGACACCGGGGACTTCTGAAACCCCACCTTGAGGGTTGGTTTTTTTTCAAAAAAAGTAACGCGCTGGGCTGCTTTGGGTATCTAATCTCACTTTAGCTCGTCTCCAGACTTTTCCCCTCTCTCGGCTTTGGATTTTTCTTTTAAAAATTTTTTTAGAAACACTATTTCAACCCCGGGTCTTCCCTCCTCTACCTCTGTCACAATTGTGTTTTTTGTTTTTGTTTTTCTCTCTCTATGCAACGCACCGAGGGTTTTTGTTGGAAGCATAATCCGAAACTCTGGGCCGTCTTCGTTGGCTTAGTTGTTCATTGTGAGGGACAATCAGGAAACCAATAGTCCAGATTATCAGTCCGCTGCTTTTACATTTATTTTTTTTTGTACGTGTGAGAAGACGCTAAATTCAATTTTATCCCGTGAAAAGCACCTTTCTTTTGGTAGAAGGGAGTTTAGCAATCAAAAGTTGCTCCCCCCCCCCCCCATGGCAATCTCTAAACAAGGCTTTGTGGAAGAATTTTCCACAGCTACCAAGTTTCATCAGCACAAAAAACTCCTGTGCCAGAGACAGAGATCATTTCTAGAGTAGCCAACTAGAGAAATGCACTCAAACACGGGAGGCTTCCAAGAAGAGACTGGACTGCCCTCTGTCAGAAATGGTGTAGGGTCTCCTGCTTGGCCAGGGGGTTGGACTAGATGACCTACAAGGTCCCTTCCAACTCTGTTCATCTAAAAGTGATCAGTTTAGGATTTTCTGAATGGTTAGGTTTCTTACCACCCAAATTTGATTTGACCGTATAAAGGATTTCTCTCTTCTGCTAAACCAGAGGAGAAGCGTGGAGGTACAACAGTTAAAACTCAGTGGATTTTAGAAATAATCCACTTTGGACTTTATTATCCAAATCCAGCTGCTATTGTTTGGATCTGCTTCTGTATGAATGGCTTGTGCATTCACCCAGAAAACACCGCGGATTTGGGGATGTAGCCCTTGGCATTGATGACAGGGTTGGGTGGGCACAAGTTTGCCGATTCACTTTTCTTACACCACCTTAGTGTTCGCCTTCTCTTCCTAGGTGTAGTTCAAAACTAAATTGGAAGGGATTGCCTTTTCACGCCTTCTCTCCAAATGCCAAGATCCAGAAAAGCAGATTTCTCACTCTTTCCTGGTTAGGTACTCACAACAATTGCCATTTCGGATCTTGGCTGCCAGGGTTAGGGTTGCCTTACCCTGCCTCGCCTTTTCAGTCTGCGTGAACTCAGTAGGGAAGAGAGGATTTTAAAGGGCCTTCCTGGCACCTTCGGCGAGAGGCTCGTAGTTCAGCCACTCAAGCGTGAGAGCTTCTTAAATCACTACCGTTTAATAGCTTGACTTTGTATTAATGCAATATTATTAATGCCTTTTGATTACATAAATTTATACCAAAGATTTAGCTTTTGTTAAGGGATGTTTAAAGGAAAGCTTTGAATTGTATTTGACTTGGGAGAGTCCTTCAGAATGTTTACTAAACCTTTGTAAATGTTTAATATCCTCTACTACACCTTATGCAATTGTGTTTTCCTAAATACTCCTGTCCATCAAATTGAATGTCAGGAGCATTTTGCCACTACTTTCCTTTGTAAACCAGAATGATGTTGTATATGCTAATATTTTTGACTTTCTCTGTTCTGGTCAAATAAAATGAAAACGCATTTCTATAAAATACTTCCAGTGGATTAATTTTTTTATGACAGTACTTTTAACAGATCCAGATTCTAACTTTTCATGATCTCATCTGTAAAACTTGGCAATAAATGATAATAAGAGGACTATTTGCATTTCCCTTGAGGGAATTAAAATAATTACAAATACATGATTCTCTCTGCCATTACAATAAGAAATAAAGGCATATTTACCCCACAGAACAATGCACCTAACATGTCACAACTGACATGCTATTTGTTTTGGAATACGAATTTTTACAATTATGTGCGAGAACTAGATTCGTCTTCTCTGCTAGTACAGGACTGTCTCAGATGCAAATGTGGATTGTGTCAGAAATACAAAGCAAAAGGCGAAATTGGTTTTCTCTAGAACTTATTTCAAGTCCCCATTTAACTATGGAACTTGGGAAGCTTTGGGTTTCTGTCCAGTCAAGGTTGCTGTGGAGACACAATGACCTCACAAAAGAATGATATGAAGACAATCAGTAAGAGCATTTCTTTATAACCGTGTGATTTTTAAAAAAATAAACAAATAATTTGGTTTTGCAACGAGCGCTGCCCTTCCCTTCATCGCTTGGGTTATATTTCACCCAGATTCTTCCCTGCAACTGATCTGAAAAGGGAGGTAATGATGTTACGATCATCAACATTTTAAAACGAATGCAGAAATCCCACCTCTCTCTCTCTCTCTCTCGGGCCACTTGGCAGAGTCTGAGAATTAAGTTGCCCAAGGGACGTTGGTACAGCTGTGTTCCCTTTTATTTCATCAGAAACAAGCAGCACCACCTCAGAGGCGCTACCTGGGGAGGTGTGAAGGGCACAAACAATCAAAGAGGCGAAGTTTTGACATCTGTAATGCAGAGGTAATTGGAAGAAATCAGGCTCCGTATCCCATTCATTCATTTTTTCAAAGCAAATGGTTGAGGGGAGGGGGGGAAATCTTAATTTTGGCTACAGATTGTCTGCTGAATTCTCGAGATGATAATAAGGCAGTTCTGACTAGAAAGGCAGGGTGGTGTAAATCCTGCAGAAAAAAAAGGCATTTTGTTTTTGTTTTGTTCCAGTAAAAAGTCTTTTGCAAAAGAGGGTTTAGGGTAAGGTCGGGCTTTCTCAAGAGGCCTCTTTTCCAGAAACGGCTTGCCATCAATGCCATTTCTTTCTCCGCTTCAGATTGGGCTTCCTCTCTGTCCAAGCCAGGTTCTTCCTTCTTGTGCTTTGATGGTTTGCGTGGCAGTGTTTCAGGAATAGCTGGTTCAAAGGACAGCCCAGGTGGTCAAGCCGGAATCCACAAAGTCCACCAGAACAACCAACCCTACTTAACGGAGCATTTCTCTTGGAAAGCCACGTAGGAGAAAAAAAAAAAAAAAGAGACCAACTTAAAAACTATTACTACACGTGGAAATCAGGACTGTGTGGAATGGATATATATTCAGAGGAATGGCTGAATTTGGCATTTTAAGAGGAATTTAAGTAACTAATGCTCATTTTTCTCCGAGGCCGACACACACACACACACACATACATACACACAACTATCTGCCAGAGAAGGCAGAGTTTTTCAGCTTCATGTGCGTACTTGGAACTTCCCTGCCTTTGTGATGTACTTCACACCTTTAAAAGGCTTGTATTTTTCTCCATACATGTCAAGGCGGTTTACTTTCAATCCTGAAATAAATAATGAACACATAGATCAGAATAGTGCACTTCAGGAAACTACGGAAGAATTATAAGCATGGAGTGAAGCGAAGTTATTTTAGTTCTCCATCCAGTTCTCTGGATGGAGAATATGCAGCAGTATTTTCCCAGTGAAGGTTAAGCTGGCTCATCTATCTTAAGCAGCCACAAAATGCTGACTGCAAGATCCGAAAAGAAAAGGAAAACCTATCATACTGGCAAACTTCAGACCTCAAGAGAGACCAAGGCTCCCAGGGTTGGAGAGGACACTGAGAATATCAAGTTTAATATCAAACATATCCAAGAAGGGCAAATCCACCATCACATCCAGAGAACTCTATAAGGGTGGGCCTACTACGGCATTCTGTTTCAGGTCTCACGTGAATGAAATATCAGCAATAGACAAAATATATATATATATATATATATAGGGATTTGTGTTTGTAACGGGTGGAGAAATTCATCTATGTATTGTATCAAAGCACTATGCATGTAAGGAACAGCTGGGTTGAAAGCTAGGGTTGTTGTGAACTTCCTCTCAGTTAATTTACGGTTTTCAGAATAGCTCTGGAATTTGGTATGTTTGCATTATGTAATCATATTTACTATGTTAAATCAGCCACTATAAAATTTATATCAAAGTCTTTCTATGCTGAGCGGGAAGCTTGCCTTACCAGAAATAGCCAATTGTTGGATCTTGAATTGAATATTCAAACTTGGGTTTTCCTCTGGCTTTGGAGCTCCAGACTGTAAATTCACCATCCCTTTCAGAGTAGGCAGCTTCTGAGGGATGATTTTGCCAACATCCCATGTTAACACCTAAGTAATCATCAAAAATAAAATAAAAAATAAAGTGGTTTTTAAAAACATAGTCATATTGCCCTCTACTGTGTGTTCCAAGTCCTAACAACAATGTTATGAAGACATCATTTGAGTTTCTGTGTGTGTATGTGTGTGTGTGTGTGTCTTAGAGATCAAAGAAACACAATTAGCCTAAGACATTTCTTTCGACAAATTCTGAATCCCTTGTTTATATTGCAACTGTGCTTTCATTTTTCCTCCTCCCCCATCCTTTGGAATGGTGTTGAGATAACTAATAAGGGAATAGATTGTATTTATGTTCACTGGAGAGGAAGGGATTATAAGAGATAAAGCAATCATACAATGGGGAATATACACTGCTCAAAAAAATAAAGGGAACACTTAAACAACACAATGTAACTCCAAGTCAATCACACTTCTGTGAAATCAAACTGTCCACTTAGGTAGCAACACTGATTGACAATCAATTTCACATGCTGTTGTGCAAATGGAATAGAGAACAGTTGGAAAGCAGAGGCAGTTAGCAAGACATCCCCAATAAAGGAGTGGTTCTGCAGGTGGTGACCACGGACCACTTCTCAGTTCCTATGCTTTCTGGCTGATGGTTGGGTCACTTTTGAATGCTGGCAGTGCTTTCACTCTAGTGGTAGCATGAGACGGAGTCTACAACCCACACAAGGGGCTCAGGTAGTGCAGCTCATCCAGGATGGCACATCAATGCGAGCTGTGGCAAGGTTTGCTGTGTCTGTCAGCGTAGTGTCCAGAGCATGGAGGCACTACCAGGAGACAGGCCAGTACATCAGGAGACGTGGAGGAGGCCGTAGGAGGGCAACAACCCAGCATCAGGACCGCTACCTCCGCCTTTGTTCAAGGAGGGACAGGAGGAGCACTGCCAGAGCCCTGCAAAATGACCTTCAGCGGGCCACAAATTTGCATGTGGCTGCTCAAACGGTCAGAAACAGACTCCATGAGGGTGGTATGAGGGCCCGATGTCCACAGGTGGGGATTGTGTTTACAGCCCAACACCATGCAGGACATTTGGCATTTCCCAGAGAACACCAAGATTGGCAAATTTTGTTGTCAGCACGTTCAACTATGTAACGAACAAAGTATTTAATAAGAATATTTCCTTCATTCAGATCTAGGATGTCTTATATTTGTGTTCCCTTTATTTTTTTGAGCAGTGTACATTGAAAGCAATGCACTGATGCTAGCAACCATGAGAGTGCTGTGCAAACAGAAGTATTTCCTATTCTGTGCCTGTTCTCTTTCTCTCTTGCAATCCCTTTCCTTCCAATCTCGGGTCCTGAGGGGAGGGAGGGGGGAAAAAGGCAACAGATCAAGCACAGGACAATAGGTACTGTCTGTAATTGCGTTCACATAACTGAAGCATTCCCTCAAGGTTCTAAATCGACAAAGTTATTTTTTTCACACCGCCGTAATTTAGAACAGTTCCTGAATGAGACAATCTATGAAGGAAATCTACTTGAATTGGATGAATTTCTCCCTCAAGAGATACAACTAGTGAAGAATCAGCTCTGCTGAAGATTGCTTGTGCCTCTTGTGGCTGAATGGATGAGATAACACTTTCCGAAAACGACATGCTTGGAACTCATTCTCTGCCACTCTTAACTAATCCCACAGTAGACATCCCAAGAACAAATGCCAGTTATAGTTCAACCTGTTGCAAGATCTGATGTTTTTGTGTGAAGCCGTAGTCAGAGGCTTCCTTGTAATATATATCCAGGATTTCCCTCAAAAGGCAGGAGGAGCCCAATCGTCAGGTTGCGATGACAGAAAAACAAGCGATCACATGACAGGTAGATCACATGAATAAAAAAAGGGAGAAAGCCCAGCCCTCTGCCAACACCGCCGTATCCATGGGAAGAGTTTGGGAACTCAAGTGAAGATGCCCTGTTTGGGGGGGTAGGACTCACCTTAGTGACGGGATCAAACGTGTAACTGCCTTGCGTGGGCGCCAGGCTCATATTAAGTACCGCTTTGGGCATATGAACGGTCACGATGATGCCTTCAACAGTCTTCCCCATGTTCTGTTTAGGCCCAAGGGTAACGTCAAATTTTCCAGAAGAGGAATTCTCTTTGAAAGTAATTGTATGTTTCACATACACAGGAATGGCCACCAAGCTACAACAACGAGAGAAGTAGAGTCCCTAACTATTCAGGAAGAATCACACACTCACTAATCATTATTTCAAAATGTTTATACGTTCAGGGTGGATTAAAATCAATGGTTTTTTAAAAAAATAAAAAAATGGGTTTTTAAAAAAATTTAAATTGGATTTTTTAAAATTTAAATTGGATTTTAAATTTTTCTAATCAAATTTATTTTAATCGAATGCTTTTGGAGTAAACATCTCACTAAAGATAGTTTTCTATTTAAGATACATTCATACTTTAGTTTATTCAGCATGAAATGGAGCTGAGTTATGTAGCATATATGAGGCTGTATATATACTGCATTTTGTATCGGGATAACTGGATGGGGCAACTGGATGGAGCTGAGCATTTACTGACCGGATGCCCTTCCTGACACCTATGTGGGCTTCGCAGCAGATATTTTCTTTTTGCACTCGGAGGGAGAAAAATATCGGCTGCTATCTAGGATCGAACTCACAGGCTCCTGATTGTGGGGCAAGAGCTCCACCTCCAGGCCACCAAGCTGCCCATTTAAGGCCTCAGAATAATCACCTAAAACAAAGTCCCCAAGTTATTTCGGTATATCTTGGATGTCCTCACGGGCTGTTTCCTGGTCTATGGACTTTAGCGCCAAGAACAATGTCTAAAAAATGGCTCCAATGTAGAATGCAGGGAAGAGAAGGGGGGGGGGGGCTTCAGCCCAGGACCATCTTCACCCCTAAAGGAGCCTTACATATATATTTGGCTCTTCCAACGAACTTACTTTTGCGAGCTGACTTTGTAGGAAATCAGTCTAAAGTTTCCATCGGGAGGAATGAAGGAAAGGACCCGTTCAGATTCCCAGCGCTTGAATCGAATGCAAGGGTGGAAGCTAACATCATCCAGGAGTCTTGGGTTCTACAGGAAGCAAAAATAGAAAACTTTTCCTCCACAATCTAATGTTTTGCGATAGGATGGAATACAACGGAACAGAATACATATGCAGTAAGACCGTGATGGTGAACCTATGGCATGCGTGCCACGCAGAGCCATTTGTGCCGGCACGCAAGCTGCAGGCAAACTTATCTCACTGCATGCGCACGCCTCACAGCTGATTTTCGGCCGGTTTGAGGTCTTTTTTGGCCACCCAAAAGCATGAGGAAGGCTTCTGCAGGCCAGAAACTAGCCCCGTTTCATCACTTCCTGTTTCTCCGAAAATACCGGAAGTGACCAAATGGCTCTAGTTTTTGGCCTGCAGAAGCCTTCCTCAAGCCTCTGGGAGGCCAAAAAAGATCTCAAACTGGCCAAAAATCAGTTGTAAGGCGCAGTGCAGGTGGGGTTAGGTGGGTGGGGATTACACGTGCATGTGTAGGGGGCGTGGCGGGGGCATGCATTGACTTCTGGGTGCTGGCACGCGAGTGCAAGCATGCAAGCACGCGCACAATTTTTGGCACAGGAGCCCAAAAAGGTTAGCCACCACTGCAGTAAGATGAGATTAGGCTTGCTGCTCTTCCCCCCTGTGTTGTTCCTGCCATCTCAAGGACTGGAGTTCAGAAGGAATTTCTACTCCCATCTGAGGGAGCCCAAGCAGAGCGCGCGACAAATCAATCAAGAGGCTTCAATCTGAGAAAGAGGCTTCAAATAGGAACAACACTCGGTACAGATTCTCCATTCATAGTGGGAAGGACAGGGTGGTGACAGTAGCTCAGTCCTCTTTGCCTACTTATATTGGCCTATGCAACTCCAGGAAAACAAGGCCGAAAGGAATGCAATGGAGCTTACTCCTAAACACACCCGCTCCATTTATCTCCCTCATAATCAGCCCCGCCCAATTCCTCGAATTTCTTTTCAGTTCAATCATGACAGCAAGCATACTGAAAGAATACTTTCGACAAGGCAGAAGTCTGGCTTTGCAACCCAGTCCCAAGTCTAAAACTCTGCCCTCTGTGTCAAGTGTCTGGAGATTCTCAGCCGTTTAGGTCAGTGGTCACCAACCAGTGGGCCGGGGACCACTGGTGGTCCGTGAGAAAATTTCGGTGGTCTGCAGAGAAATGTCACTCCCAAAGCAATTAATCCAGGTGGCGGAGAAACACAAGGCTGCGCTGGCATCCTCATTATATAAACAAATAGCCAGCCAGTTTTTACTTAGTTGAAACCAACGGGGCTTATTTCTGGGCTAACTTCTTGCACCAAAAGACAGCAGCCGGCCCCAAGTAAGAAGGCAAGCTGCCTTTAGGTAGCTATGCCAGTAAATTAAGAGTTAGTTTAGCCATTTGCAGAATGCGAAGGTTTTGCGCGAAGCCGGTCTTACAGTTTCGGAGAATCCAAGGGTTCTTTCACTTCCTATTGATCAGTACCTCTTCTGCACGTCTCCTCTGTTTGAAGACTGAGTCAAAACTGGGCATGCTCAGGCAAAGGAGGCGTGGCCAAAGATCTGACTGACTCAGTCTCTGAGCAGAAGGAGAAGAGGAGTCAACTCATGCCTTGGATTCTCGGTTCCGCACACCAGAGAAAGGAGAATTCCCAGGAGACTCGGGTTGTACTGATCAAAAATGCGGAGTGATTGAAATCCCGCACTGGGATGGGGACATTGATGCATGAATGGGAGTGAAGCAAAACTTTCTGCTCTGTGGCCGTTAGGAAGACTTGAAATCACACAAAGGGCGCTTTCCCCCTACAGTAGCGGTACAAAACTCCCATTTACCATGAAAGAAAGTGACAGATCTGGCATCCCTGAGAGCTTGACGCAAGCATTGATGACACCTTGGATTTCTGCAAAGACCGTGGAGCCTGTAGAAATAAATGGAGAGATTATTTAGCCTAGTGCTTCAGGTGCTGGCCTAGAAACCAGGTGAGTTAAACAACTTAGATGAGGAAATAAAAGGGGAACTTATCAAATCTGTGGATGATACTAAGTTGGCAGGAATGGCTAACACTCTAGAACCGTGATGGCGAACCAATAGCACGCATGCCGGAAGTGGCAGGCAGAGCCACTTCTGCCGGCACATGAGAGGTCGCCCGGAAGAGCTCCACTGCGCGGGTGTGTGTGTGCCCCCGCCCGACAGCTGATTGTCAGGTATTCTGGCACGCATGTGCAGGGGGTGGAGGTGCGCGGGAGCTGCACGGCACCTGCAGAGGGGTTGCCGCACACCTGCGCAGGGGGGCATGGGGCCCCCTGCATGCATTGCCTTCTGGGTGCTGGCATTCGAGTGCGTGTGCAGTTTTCAGCACGGGAGCCCAAAAAGGTTAGCCAGCGCTGCCCTAGAAGACAGGCTCAAGATCCAGATGGATCTTGACAGACTAGAACCCTGGGCCCTATCTAACAAAATGAGATTCAGTGTAAGAAAAAGGAAAGTCCTGCACTTAGCAAGAAAAACCAAAAGTAACACATGTAGACTGGGTGAAACCAGGCTCAACTGCAGTAACTATGAGAGGGACCTTGGAGTCTTAGTGGACAACCAGCTAAATATGAGCCAACAGTGTGCAGCGGCAGCCAAAGAAGCCAACACAATCCTAAGCACACCCCAACACCTGCCTTGCTGGCCCATTTCTTCTGCACCTGGCAAGGCTGGCAAGGTTTTCCTGAAGGCCTCTGGAGCTGATAACAAAGCTCTGGATCGATCCAGAGGTCTGTTGTCGGCTGCAGAGGCCTTCAGGGAAAGCCTTGCCAGCTGCAGTAGCAGTTTCTGAAGGCCCCTGACAGCAAAAAAGAGGCCGGGGACGATGCACACAAATAAGGTTAGTCAGTGGGTGACATCCCCCCAAAATAAGACCTGGTGCCTTTTTTGATGGCAAAAAAAATATAAGACAGGGCCTTATTTTCAGGGAAACACGGTAGGTTGTTTACACTCCAGTGACAATTTCAAACTGGATTCTCAAATTACACTCATACAATTACAAATGGAACTATTACTCTTCTCCCTCCCCCAGGATAACATGTCCAAATCACCCTATACTTTAAGAATCACTGCTTTGCTTACTGCGTTGGAGTCCAGCTGAGAAAATCCATTTAAGTCTTAACTAAGGTGTCCCCAGATTCATTGAAAAAAACTGTACGCTGCAATAAGTTTTCCTTCCCATGGAGGAATCTGTTAAGCATATTTGACTTGGAGGCTTCGAGGCTGCCACAAAGGTTAAGAAAGCTAGGACTCCCTCCCATCTTATCAGCCGCTCTTTCTGCAGGGGCCCTTTACCGGATTTGTCTATGATGGCATCAATTTCTTCAATCACGTCGAAGTAGGCCTCGTTATTTGTGTACTTCACTCCTGCTCTTCTCCAGGGAATGTTAGACAGCTGGCCGGTTGGAAGAGTGTCTCCCACGTTGCTGCTACCTTGGAAAGACAAAGAAACAGTCCATAAGAAACAAACACTTTTCTTTAAAAAAAAAGAGGCAGCGGTGGCAGCAGCAGCTGCAAAAACCAGCAGACTTAAAAACTGCAAAAACAAGGCTGACTTTTTTCACTTTATTACCAGGGGAGGGAGGGGAGGAGGCAAGGGAACTGATAAATATGTATCTGTTGCAGATATACCGTTTCCTCGAAAACAGAAACTGCCCTGAAAGTAAGACCTAGCTTGAGTTTTCTGCGGACCACCAAAATTTCCTCATGGACCATTAGTGGTCCGTGGACCACCAGTGGACCACCAGTTGGTAACCACTGCCTCAGTCCATCAGTTAATCTTAACAGAGGGCCACCAAGCTCTAGGTCTGGCTTACAAGCACAACCAACAAATCCATACCTGGCCCTCAAATGTCACCTGCCGTTTGGACAGTGCAAGTTCACCCGCTTGTTAAGTTACCAAACTGTTTATGGTCTGTAATCTTCCCAGAGTCACCTTATCGGGGAAGACGGGCGACAATACAGATGTAATGAATAAACTAGCTGGAAGCACTGGGAAGCTACCACAGTACCTGTGATGGAATTGACCACCGAGCGCAGGATGGTGGGCGGTTTAATGAGCTCCTTCAGTATATTGGATTCCGTTGCCAGGGGAAAACCATTGTCCAGCATTTCTTCAAGAAGCTCGTACACAATAACAACATTGTCTTTAATGGCAGTTTCGGAACATTCTCCAAAGTAATCCTAAATCCACAGAAAGAACGAAGAGAAGGTGGTTTATTCCAATTATTAGTGCTACCTGCACTTAAAAAAAAACCAAAAACAGGCTTCTGCTAGAAAAGACAGATTCTCTAATTTAACATCCATTCATCTATTCACACAGCATGGGTTTTCCCCCGTAGTTTATAAATCAGATGGGCTTTTCATCAGAAGGTGAGGAACATAATTATTTGGACACACGTTCAGTAGAGATCCGTGGATAGAAATTATATGTATCCTGACGGGCAGTCAGTTACAACAAGCCCTTTCCTCAGTGCTGCAGCAGACTGCTGTTAAGAGTTTATAGCTACCTATAGCTATGGGGACACTCAGACTCCATCATATTGTCTGGTTAAGCCAGAGGTCTCCAAACTTGGCAACTTTTAAGACTTGTGGACTTCAACTCCCG
This sequence comes from Pseudonaja textilis, assembly GCF_900518735.1. The sequence goes on from NW_020770251.1 coordinate 25,803, forward strand.
GAATTCTGGGAATTGAAGTCCACAAGTCTTCAAAGTTGCCAAGTTTGGGGACCCCTGGGTTAAGACTAAAGTTGCTCAAAACCTTTAAAAATTAAGAAAGCATAAAAACCCAATGCACACCCATAAACTTTCTTATCTACATTTGTAGATAAGAGAGCCTCGGTGGCGCAGTGGTTTGAGTGCAGTACTGCAAGCTACTCCCATTGCAATTTGGCAGATCGAATCCCACTAGGGTCAAGGTTGACTCAGCCTTCCATCCTTCCAAGGTGGGTAAAACGAGGACCCAGATTGTTGGGGGCAGTGGGCTGACTCTGTAAACCACTTTGAGAGGGCTGGAAAGCACTATGAAGCGGTATATAAGTCTAAGTGCTATTGCTATTGTAACTTGAGTAATTTCTACCTGCTAACGTCACTCTTGGAGCATTCAGTAATGCAGCTTTGAAAGAAATAATTTTAGGGACAAAAATTCTATCTCCCTAAAATAGACCTGAAACCTCTTTGGCTTACGCTGATATTCAACAAATAACTTGAAAATAATTTGGCATGTTTGGCTGGAAGGAGAAAAAAATATCTAACCCTAAAGCACTAATTCTTTGCAAGTTCCACTTTGGAAAAACTGAAAGTGGGGAACTGAATCGGGCTACTTCTATGGAGCAGAAGATCTGAAAGTTGCTAACCTTCCACCATTTCTGCTCCTTCCTCATGTGTTAAGTTTCCTCTGTTGCAAAGAATGGAAGTAAGAGGTTTAAAAATAGGACAGCAGGACTGGATTAGGTAACGTGAATGCTCCTCATCTATATCTGTCATTCTGGAGATTTGCTGTCAACAAGGCGTGCTGAAATCTGAGTTCCTCAAGACAAAGTTATAGATAGATGTTCCATTCTGGAAATTGCAAGTTGTACTGGGAATTCTTACTGCAGTACTTAAAATTAGTTACGAACCCCAAACTCCTAATGACCTCTTTTTAAAATATGAGTAGTCCTTCGTTTGTTCCAACTACATTTCTACTGTTCAGTGTGGCCATTATTACAATTTTATGGAACATTTTCTTAAAACTCAGATATCTTTTTCAGGGAAAAAAAAAATAGCCTAACCCAGGGTTGGTGAACCTTTGCGGCACCAA
>NW_020770252.1:5000-26921 GCF_900518735.1 Pseudonaja textilis
TTAGTAAAGAGAAGGACTGGGGTAACATGATAGCAGCGTTCCAATATTTGAGGAACTGCCACAAAGAAGAGGGGATCAATCTATTTTCCAAAGTACCAGAAGGCAGGACAAGAAGCAATGGATGGAAACGAAACAAGGAGAAACAACCTACAACTAAGGAGAAATTTCCTGCCGGTAAGAACAATTAACCAGTGGAATGGCTTCCCTCTAGAAGTTGTAGATGCTCTATCTCTGGAGGCCTTTAAGAAGAGACTGGACAGCCACTTATCTGGAATAGTACAATCTCCTGCTTGAGCAAGGGGTTGGACCAGAAGTCTTCCACCCCCAGCTCTGTTATTCTGAGCCCTCTTAACTCTCTTCCTCCTGATCCGACTATCTAAACTTCACTCTCTCTGGAATTCAGCCCCTCCCTTCTGGGAATCCAGACTACATTCCACCACACCAACCTAATCAACTCCATATGGGTAGACCCGACCCTGAATTTCCTTGCTTCCAGTCCAATAACTTAACTGGCATTACCACAATTCCACCCCCCGCGGTGATCCTTAGTAAAAGGAGCCTAACTTTTCTAAGACAGACAAGTTAATGGTCCCGAACGAAATCCTTCCGAAGCCTCAGCTCCAGCAGGGGAATGGGGCCGGATCAAAGAGCTTGCGTTCAGGTCCAGCCTCATCATGGTTAATGTTTCATCCTTCACTGAAGCCAAAGTGCTCCTTTTAAACAACCACTCCCCAAGCCACTGATTCCTAGGTCAAAGCAGGCTTTTGCTAAAGGCTGCGGCCTAAGGATGTTCAGGGCTCCGCAGAGACTTTGTAAAAGCTGTTCCTCATTTAAGAGGCTGCAAGCAATTACTGGGCGGGTCACGTTTATTGAATAAAACCATTTAAGCATTATGTTTACAAAGTCAAAGCAACATTAAAATCCAGTGAAAAACAATTATTTTTACAGGATACATCTGCAAGCAATCTGGAATAGACCTTTTATTATTATTTTTCCTCTTGGATTGCCTCCCTGCCCTCCTTCCCCCCCCCACTCCTCTTTTCTTCCCTTAGTAAATTTATCCGTAAGAGACTTTGTTGGTGGTGTGGAAAATGTCCACATCAGAGCGATGAATTATTTTGGAAATGTTAAAATATCTCATTTTCAAATATCACGGGCTCTCCCAAAGCCAAAATAGCTGTGATTTCCTGACTAGTCAAATTCTCTCGGTCTTGGCAGAGAGCTTCAGGCCGATCAGGAAGAACTAGACAAATAGTTATTTTATTACTAAGTCTGTCAAATAAATCAGAATGTGACCGGGGACCTTTGCAAAGACACACACACACACACACACACACACACACACACACACCCTTCTGCTTGGCTGAGAGTTTGGCTGTCAAAAAGGAAGGAGAAAAGGTTGCACACACACAAAAAATATATCACATAGATTTCTGGGTATGATTTTGCCTAGCGCAACGTTGTCGTTTCGAAGGATCCAAATCCAACCCTCTTCCAAAATCACATTATCTTGGCTCTCTTCAAGATAATGGGCAGGGCCGCCTTGCTCAAGTTTTATAACCGATTAAAATTCAATCAAGCTTGTTATTTTTAAACTGGAACATTTGGATAACATACTGATGCAAAGTCATACAGTTAAGAGTATTTTTTAAAAAAAAAAAAAAATATGACGTTGCCAATTTAATTCGATTTCAGGGTTGACCTGCCTTGACATTAGCTTCATAGTACTAGGGTTTCCTGACTATTTTTCCCCCCCTTCGAAAAGACAAAACAAAAGCTTAGTGTTAAGTGCCAAAAATGACTAAAATTGACCCAAAGGAGGCCATTTCCACGTCTCAAGGAAAAACACGCTGGATTTGCAAGATGTTCCAGTGAAAATACAAGGCACATACAGTATGTAAGGATCTTTTTAACTCAAAGAAAACCCTTGGATTCTGATTTGGAGATCCCATTGCAAAATCTAACCATCATTGCAGAAAATTGAAAACTGCCATAGATGTTTTTGCACATATCATTCATGAGGTGGGTTTGCCTGGGCTTGGAAGACCCACTCACTATGTCTTGGTATTATGTGAACTGTAAGCCAGCCTGGTTTGCTAATGAACCTTAAAAAAAAAAGACATGTGAATATTAACTGTGGGGTCCTTGGTGCTCTCTGAGCTTGGTGGGTTTCTGCCAGATATTTCATTACCCAACTAGGTAACATCATCAGTGATAGAAGGGAATGGGGTTTGCTCTCTGTTTATCTATAAGTAGCTTGCCCTGTCAGTGTTTCTTGGAGTTCTTGGTGGTTCTTTGGTTAGGCTGTTGTTTACTACTTGACTGTTTGAGTTGGGAGTTGCTTGATTGGGGTGTTGTTTGCTTCTTGTCTGTTGGTCTAGTGTTAATCTTGATGTTAATCTTTGCTAAGCTGGAGTGTTGACTGATGACCAGGAAGTATTTGGGTCTTTTTTGTTTTGTTCTTAGCTTTTTGACTGTTTCTTTTGAATGGTATTGTAGATCTTGTTTACCTCCATGTGCCCGTTGATGGCTGATTTGCCTGAACGCCAAGTTTCCGGGAATTCTCTAGCGTTTCTGGACTTAGCTTGGTCTACAAAGTTCACAGCCTCCCAGTTGAAATTATAGCAATTTCCATGTGTTGTGCAATTAACGAGTCTTCTGATTGCTGTTATTTATGGATGAATTCTGCTGGTCTTCTATTTGTCTGTCCTACATAGTGGTTGTTACAACCCTAACACAATCCTACGTGATGTAGAAGACACCTGTTATTGTTGTTTTTTGTACTGGGCCTTTTGGCTTATTTAAGATATTTTGGAGGGCTTTTGTTGGTTTGTGTGCTATGGTAATGCTATGTGGTTGTAATAGGTTGGTTGGTTTTGCACTTGCACTTTGCATTTAGACTTATATACTGCTTTACAGTGCTTTGCAGCCCTCTCTAAGCAGTTTACAGAGTCAGCATCCTGCCCCCAACAATCTGGGTCCTCATTTTACCCACCTTGGAAGGATGGAAGGCTGAGTCAACCTTGAGGCTGGTGAGATTCAAACTGCCAAATTGCAGTCAGCTGACAGTCAGCAGAAATAGCCTGCAGCGCTGTGTTCTAGCTGCTGCGCCACCGCGGCTCTTTTGAGATGTTTTTGACATACGATGGTGTTACCCTTTTCGTAGCTTGTGTTGGTTGAGGGCCCTTTATGATAAATTGTGGATATTAACTTGTGTAAAACTTCCTTCTTGAGCTATCCAAACTAGGAGATGCGTATAGCCTCCAGAATCTGTAAACCTCATGCTATCACGAGAGGCCTGGCCTCCATCACGGTGATTAGCAGCACTACACCCAGAGAATAAAACCTAGTGTGCGATAAAACAAATGGCTCTTGTTCACAGGAAAGGAGTTGAAAAAGCCTGCTCCTTAAATTAGCTCTCCGCTCGCCATTAATCCGCCTCCGATCCTTATAATATAGCTCCATAGAGCACAAATTACATCACTTCGGTGTTCTGTACAGAGGCCAACAAACAGTGGACGATAAACCAATAACAGAGCACCACCTACGGCCACAACAATGGAGCCCAAGATTATTTTTGTTGCTAAGCGAGACAGTGGGTTTCGCCTTATTTTACGCCTTTTCTTGCCACGGTTATTAAGTTAGCAACATGCTTCTTAAGTGAATTTGGCCTCCCCATTGACTTTGCTGGTCAGAGGTAATGCCCGAACACATTTCAGACCCAGGACTGATCGCACAAGTGTTTGGGAGGGATTTGGGGGGGGGAGAAAAGAAGAGAGAAATAAATTGAAAGGGGGGGTGAAGAGGGGGAGAGAGAGAAAGAGAAGCAGAGAGATGGAGGGAGGAGGAGTGGAGAGAAACAGAGATTAAAGGGGAGAGAAATTGAAAGACAGAGTGAGAGGAGGAGGGGTGGGAGAGAAAGAAGGGAGAGAAGGAGGATTACAAGAGAGAGAGAGAAAGAGAAAAGGATTGAGAGGCCGAAAGAGAGAGAGAAACAAAGAAGAGAGATGGAGGAAGGAGGGGGAGGGAGAAGGAGGGAGGGAAAGAGGAACAGAGATTGGAAGAGAGAGAAATTGAGAGAGGAATGGAAGGAAGAGGTGGGAAGAGGGAGAAGGAGGGAAAGAGAAAGATTAAAATATAGAAATTGGAAGAGAGAGAGAAAAATGGAGGGAGGGAGAGGGAAGGAAGGAGGGGAAGAGAGAGAGAGAGAGAAAGAGAGATCTCCTGTGCCCTGTCACTTGCAGAATTACAACCTCAATAAAATCTAATTGACTTTCCGCTACCTGCTCTACGGCTTGCATTACACTCTGCTAATTATACAGCTGTTACTTTGGGCTATAAAGAAAAGGAGGATCGATGCCAACCATGGTCACTTTTCTTTCTTTCTTTCTTTTTTCTTTTTTTAAAAAAAGAGCGGCCCATAAACAAAGCTGCTAGGGAACTCGTTCGGTTGCATTTTTTATGTTTATGAACTAGTTTAACATGACAGGAAAGTAGAACGGAGATAAAAACGGGAGGCCCATCAGGCTGTGTAGCACCACTTTTGGTGCCTATGAAGCAAAGGTTTTATATATATGCTATACAGAAGCCTGAAGATGGCAGATGAGATTCTGCCGAAATGTTGCTACAACTTTAAAAGCACAACTACCATGACGTGGGAAAATACCCGAACAAAGCTGAATACCATACATATGTGTGTGTGTGTGTGTGTGTGTGTGTATGTATGTGTGTATGTATGTATGTATGTATGTATGTATGTTTTCTTAAGTTTTTGCAGGTATTTACATGTATGGTATTCAGCTTTGTTCGGGTATTTTCCCACGTCATTATAGTTGTGCTTTTAAAGTTGTAGCAACGTTTCGGCAGAATCTCATCTGCCATTATCAGGCTTCTGTATTGTGTTCGTCTTTGAGTCAGACTTTCACAGCCGTTTCAGTTTTAAATTTGGGGCTAGCCTACTGCTGTGCCAGAATGGTTTTTTCTTCTTTTTTCTTTAGATAGATAGATAGATAGAGAGAGAGAGAGAGAGAGAGAGAGAGAGAGAGAGAGAGATAGCACTGAGAAATGGTATATAAGTCTAAGGGTTATTGCTATTTGGAGAACACCAGGGAGCGTATGACTTTGGGGCTGGTCTTCCCAAAGCAATCTTTCTTAAACTTCCCAGGATATAACAACCTAGAACTAAGGAGAAATTTCCTGACAGTCAGAACAATTAATCAGTGGAACAACTTTCCTCCAGAAGTTGTGAACGCTCCAACACTGGAAGTTTTTAAGAAGAGATTGGATAACCATTCGTCTGAAATGCTATATGGTTTCCAAACTAAGCAAGGGGTTGGACTAGAAGACCTCCAGGGTCCCTTCCAACTCTGTTATTCTGTCCTGTCCTGTCCTATCCTATCCTATCCTATCCTATCCTAATTAACTTAATCTGGGAAATTTTCTACTAGGGTCCAATCCAACACCAAAGGGTGTCTCAGGATCACAAAGACTAGGCCAATTCTGCCCCTTGAATCTCCAGATCTTCCCCCAGTAGTGATAAAACAAGACCTACAGATTGACAGGCATTGTCCTTGGGCTTGCTTTTCAAAGGTGTTTCCTGCTTTTTTTTTTTTTAAGAGAGAGAGACGGCAGAAGCACTTGCAAGTAAGTCTGTAAAATTCTCTTTCTTAAGACTTAATATTTCACCCTGACAGTAGGGAAAGGAATTAGAAGTGCCAGCAGCTATCCAGATAAATGTTAAAGCTCCTTTTTTTTCCTCTCCTCTCCCTCCTCCAACTTCCCTCTCCTGCCACATCTCTCCAGCTTCAGAGAATATTTTCCCCTCAAATTGGTTTTAAATTAAAGGAGATGATGAAGGCAATGTGCAGTCTCAGCATTTTCCCAGGTGCACTTAATCTAATTTCATTAAGGAGATCAGAACCGGTGATTGCTACAGCCGAAACATTAAGTCTGTCCATTTTTTCCCCCTTTTTGGTATAAAAAACCATTAGCTCTGTCAAAGGATCGGCGGGTGGGCTGTTTATTATTGGAGATGAAAGCCCATTTTGCTTCCTCAATAAACTGTCAGGAGCAGTAAGCCACAAATCAAGTCAACCGCTGCCAAAGATTCAGGGCACGAGGATTCCAACTGCGTTTGACAGGGGAGTTGCCTTCAGAAGTTGTGGATATGACAACACTGGAGGTTTTAAAGAAGGGATCGGACAACCGTTTGTCCAGAATGGGGTAAGGTCTGCTTGAGCAGTATTTCTTCTTGGATTAGAAGAAAGGGATCCTGGAGGTCCCGTACCATTCCAGACAAATGCTTCTCCGGATCTCTTCTTGAAAAAGTGAAGGAGTGCCCACCACTTCTGAAGGCCTTCTTAGAAGGCCAGATCCTGAAGATGAAACTCAAAAGACTTTGGCCACCTGATGAGAAGGAAGGACTCGCTGGAAAAGAGCCTCGTGCTGGGAACGATGGAGGGCAAAAGAAGACGAAGAAGGGGACAGCAGAGAAGGAGGTGGCTGGAGGGAGGCCCTGAAGCAGTTGATGAGACCTTCAATGGACTCCGGAAGATGGTAGAGGACAGAAAGGCCTGGAGGAACGTGGTCCATGGAGATCAACCCTGACTGCTCATTAGAAGGTCAGATCCTGAAGATGAAAATCAAAGACGTTGGCCACCTCATGAGAAGGAAGGAAGGACTTTCTGGAGAAATTGGCTTCCCCCAATTGAGGAAGGCGGATTTGCTTAGTGACCATGTGATTCACTTAACAACCACAGTGGTTCTCTTTTATGACCGTGGTAAGAACGCTTGCAAAATCAGGCCCAATCCCATGGTGTCTCGACTTACAACAGCAGTGTCCCATTTTGGCTGTAAGTCGAAGAGGGAGCCCTTCTTCCTCACATATCTTCTACTTCACCTCACACCTCACATATTCAGGTATTAGCAGAATTTGTAATCCCATTGTGGAGGGAGGGCAAGGAGAAATCACTCATCCCCTCATTTTGGGGGGACTTGACTTTGGCCTTTGATTTTTATTGGTTTATTTATTTATTTGGGACAGGATGCCGTTTAGCTGAGCCAATTAAGCAGCTGCTCGGCCCCTTTTCCTATGCTAGAGCAGGTAAGAGACAATACGAGGAACTGTTGATGTTTTATATTACGCCATTATGTTAATGTTCACTAAAGTATGCCGTGAGCGCTCTCATTACATGTGTATAAACCAATTCTCTGTGGTGTTATTCCTGTGCTAAATGCTATAACTACATAAATCTTGAATTAATGGAGACTTTATAGTTGCTAAAAAATGAAGGGTAATTGCTATCTGTTAATGCTGTTGGAGCAAGCAAAGGAAATATATCTATCTGCATATATGTGTATATTTGTGTATATATGTGTATAATATAGCTATCTGTATGTACACACACACACACACATATTTTAGGCAGAGAGATTTATGGGCTGACAGGACATTGTTGCTTTTAGGGGTAAAGGTATAACGCAAAGGTTCCCCTGGCACATAATACATTCTAGTCATTTCCAGCTCGAGGGGGCGGTCCTCATCTCCGTTACAAAGCCGAAGAGCCAGCGCTGTCCGAAGACGTCTCCGTGGTCATGTGGCCGCCATGACTAAACGCCGAAGGTGCACAGAGCACTGTTCCCTTGCCACCAAAGGCGTCCCTATTTTTCCTCTTGCATTTTTACGTGCTTTTGAACTGCTAGGTTGGCAGAAGCTGGGACAAGGAACGGGAGTTCACTCCATTATGAGGCGCTGGGGATTCGAACCACCGACCTTTCTGATCGACAAGCTCATCGTCTTAGCCACTGAGCCACCGTGTCCCTTTTAGGGGGTTCACATGATCAAAGAAGAAAGTTCAACATTGCCCCAAGTCCCCCAGTCTTCATCTAATTGGGGCAATGGTTCAATAACCGATGGGTTTCTGCAGGTAGTCCTCGACGTACGACCACAGCGGAGCCCACATTTTCCGCTGCTAAGTGAGACAATTGTGAACTGAGCTTTGCCCCACTTTATGACTTTTCTTGCCCAAACGAATCACAGCAATTAATCGCACGATTGTTAAGCGAGTCTGGCTTCCCCATTGACTTGGTCTTGTCGGAGGGTTGTTAACAGGGATCACATGGCCCTGGGACATTGCAACCGTCATAACTCTGAGTCAGTTGCCACAAGTGCCTGAATTTAGATCACGTGACCCTGGGGATGCTGCCATGGCCATAACTGTGAAAAACGGTCCTAGCTGTGAAAAACAGCCGTAAGTCCCTTTTTCAGGGCCGTTGCGACTTTGAACGGTCACGAAATGAACTGTTTGTAAATCGAGGACTACCTGAGGTTAAATTTCCCAAATATCTGAAGGGGAAAAGGGCGGAAGAGGGTGGGATAGTAAATTTCAGGCGTAGGGATAATACATTTGGAGAGTGTTTTATTCCTCCCCTCTTTTTTCCTAGAAGTAGAGAAGGAGGAATACATAAAATTTTCCTGCGGATCCAAGGAACGCTAAGTGGCAAAGGACTATGGAGATTTTCCCAAAGAAAACCCAACGTTTTCATTCCCCTTTCCTCTCAAAGCAAAAAGAGAAATATAGAATTCCAGAGCGCACAGCTGCTGGAACCTGACATTCAGCTGGAATACAATCCAAAAGCTATCAGTATCAAACCATGGTCTGAAGTTTGATGGGGTTCTAAGGCTGTGAGATCATCCACCCCAAAATACGCTGGGCTGTGGAAAAACAGGGTGGGGTTTGGAAAGCAAAACAAAGGTTGCCTTGGTTATGGTGCTATTTGAGACGTCGACACTCCCGAGCTTGAGTTGGTCTTCTTTCCAAATATCGACTCTTCGTCTCCACAAATGTACGTTTTTAAAGTTCCTGGGCCCCTTTTAATGTGTGCCGTTCACAACTGGGAGCAGACCCAGGTGAGACCACTCTGTAAGGCCACCTGCCAATAACCAGGATACAACTGACTTTGTTGCTACAAATAAAACACACACATCCCTGCTGAGAAATAAGGGACGCCTGGATTTATGCCTGTAGGAATCAAGAAAGAAAGGCGGAATAGATCCTGGAGCAATCAAAAGCTCCCACTTTTCATTGATGGGCTGAGATCATAAGTCTCAAATATCACCCATATGAAGCAGAGCGATACAACATTCAATTCCCTTCTCTAAAGCTAGACCAAAGATCTTCAAAACATGGCAAGTTTAAGACTTGTGGACTTCCAGCTCCCAGAATTCCTGAGCTAACATGACTGGAGGAGGAATTCTGGGAGTTGAAGTCCACAAATCTTAAAGCTGTCGAGTTGGAAGACCCCTGAATTCTATCATCTGTCTGTCTGTCTGTCTATCATCTCCCCATCCATCCATCCATCCATCCATCCATCCATCCATCACAAGGGCCTTCAAACTAAAATAAAATAAAAACAGAGGTCCACCTTGTTCCCTTCTTAGTCTCCTTCCATGGGTCTCAAACAAGTCGGACAAAAGCAATATTCCTCAACAGAGAGAGAGAGAGAGACAGAGACGGAGGGAGGGAGAGAGAGAGAGACAGAGACAGAGGAAGGGAGGGAGGGAGAGAGCAGGGGAGGGAGAGAGACAGAGACAGAGACAGGGAGGGAGGGAGGGAGGGAGAGAGAGAGACAGAGAGAGACAGAGACAGAGACAGAGGGAGGGAGGGAGAGAGGGGGGAGAGAGACAGAGACAGAGGGAGGAAGGAAGGGAGAGAGAGAGAGAGAGACAGATGGAGAGGGAGAGGGAGAGAGACAGAGAGAGAGACAGAGAAAGAGACTGAGATAGACAGAGAGAGACAGAGGGAGGGATGGAGGGAGAGACAGAGAGAGAGGGGGGGGATTCAGCAACTTGGGTGGCTCAGCAATTTCTGTGTTCTTGGACATCCCAAGTCATTCAAAGCTTTCCCTTGAGATGACAGATTAAGGCCACCTCATTTTCCAAAGCTTTTAACGGGTAATTGGTGCTGGTTGGTGCTTTTATCACTCTGTTTATTTAAACTTCCTCTCCTGCTGATCTTCCTGTATGTATTTGTTCTTGTTGTGCTTTGACTGAGTTACAGGACACTGTCTGTCTATTTGTTTTAAGCATTTCTTAGCCCAGCTTTCAGTCCACAGCTTTAAGAGAGTTAGCTTGGCCAGTAGAGTAAAAACCAACCCAAAGACAATATGCGAAATAAAGAAAGGCAATGGCACAACGCAGTCAACACATCAAAAGCAGCGGTCCATGGCTCAGTTTCAGAAATAATAATTTCTCCCTCCCTCCCTCTGTCTCTGTCTCTGTCTTTAAGATGACAGAGAAGACTTCCAAGGAAGTCCCAGAATTGGAAAGGGACCGCCAACGATGACCTCTTAATTCCTTTTAAATTGTTAGTTTCAGGTCATGATTTGGAAGATCTTGTCAGGTGTGAAAGACCAGGTCCACACCTGAAGGCTTCATTAAACAGATTTATTGCTTATAGGGGGTGGCTTAGTGGCTAAAACACTGAGCTTGTCGATCAGAAAGGTTGGCAGTTTGGCAGTTCGAACCCCTAGCGCCACGTAACAGAGGAGTTCCCGTTCCTTGTCCCAGCTTCTGCCAATTTAGCAGTTCGAAAGCCCATAAAAAATGCAAGTAGAAAAATACGGACCCCTTTGATAGGAAGGTAACAGCGTTCCCTGCGCCTTCCGTGTTTAGTCATGGTGGCCACATGACTACAGAGATGTCTTCGGACAGCGCTGGCTCTTCGGCTTTGTAACGGACAACTAGCGCGGATGTGCAAGGGGAACTTTTATCTTATTGCTTATAGCCTGTGCCTAGGAATCTTCCCAACTAACACATCAGAGTTAGATAAAGGTCAACGGCACTGGAGAAGGGTTGGACTTAGTTCTCTTGTGACTATGTAGGGATTCTAGGCCGATTGCTCTTTTTACTCTGCCCCCGGTTCTGCCATCTCTTCTACAGGTCTGGAGGACAGTATCCCCAAAGGATTTGCACGTTATAAGCAATGGATTCAAATCCTTTTTGAAAAATAAAATAAAGTAAAATAAAAAGCCAGGTCAAATTTCTCTGGAATGCACTTAGCTGCTGAAGGACAGAAGATGGAATTCAATTACAACTTGGGTATGGATCCCAAGCTGGCAATTCACATTTAGACCGGAAGCAAACAGCCCAAGCTTTTAAAAATGAATATTTATCTACGTTAAATATTTGCAAGACTGCCATCGAGGCAAAAGATGTACACCTGGTTGTTGTTGTTTTTTTAAAAGCGAATGTCGAACCTGTTACCAAATAAAGGACTGAAGAACACCTTGCAAACTATTCTTAAAAATATAATACAAGCCCACTAAAGCATTATTATGCCCCTGGTGGAGACTAACTCTGAGGGAGAGGAGGCACAGCCGACAGGGAGTGGAAGTGGGGCTCTGGAGGTTAGGAGGAGGCTGGGGAAGGGCAGAGGCTGGCTGGGCAGTCAGAGGAGGACCCAGGCCCATCCCCTCTCCATCCTAGGGCACGCAGGGAGGAGAGGATAAGGGAGAGACGTGAATCATGTGGTCTACATGGGAGGAAAGGGCCTTGATCTCTTCATGGGCTGCAGCTGTGACAACTGGATAAGAGGACGGACATGCGTACTGGCGAGTGCTGGAAACAAAGCATGGAAATATCTCTAGTTTATGGTTCCTCTCTGAGTTTGGCGTCCTTCCCAGTGTGTGTTCCGTTATCTGTGGACGTCCTCCAGCCCTTATCTTGCCTGGTTGTGTTGCTTTTCCCCTCCTTCTTGTAACTGCTCGGGTAGGAGTTTTTTGTCTTCCGCCAAGGATATTTGGAGCTTGGAAGCAAAGTGAAGGAATAAAAGGGGCTTCCCCTGTTTTCTGTGACTGTGTTTGTTTTGTATCCCACCCTGGGTCATCACAAGCATCTTGCAAACACGCAGCTTTATCAAACAAGTACAGCCAATCTCATCAAGTACAATAAGAGCCAGGAGAGGTATGGATGCAGCCCTGGTGTTAAACTAGTGCTGGCTAAAAAAATTATTTATAATCACTGTTAAACCAGGATTTGTTTCTCAAGTTGTCCCACTTTATTTCAGGTATTACAGGCGCTCCTCGACTTATGACCACAATTGAGGCCAAAATTTCCATTTTAAACAAGGCTTTGCCCCATGATACGACCTTTCTTGACACGGTTGTTAAGTGAATCACAGCAGTTATTAACTTAGTAACAGAGTTGTTAAGTGAATCTGGCTTCCCCAGTGACGTTGCTTGTCAAAAGATCGCAAAAGGTGATCACATGACCCTGGGACATAGCAACGGTCATAAATATGAGTTGCCAGGTGCCTGAATTTTGATCATGTGACCGTGTGGGGGGGGGGGAATGCTGCAATGGTAATAAGTGTGAAAAATGGTTGTAAGTGTGAAAAATGGTCATAGGTCTTTTTTTTTCACTGCCGTTGTAATTTTGAATGATCATAAATTGAGGACTGCCTGGAATCCTGGAAAAGTTAGTGGCGATTGCTGGATTAAAACACAAATTTATACCTACATCCTTTTCACTTTCTTGCCCTCTAAAACATCTGGCTCTCCTCTCCCAATGACTAAAGCAGACATCAAACCCCCAAAAGTAAAAAAAAACCAAAACCCACCACTACATGATAGCAATAGCACTTATATACTGCTTCACAGTGCTTTTACAGCCCTCTCTAAGTGGTTTACACTTTACAGAGTCAGCCTCTTGCCCCCAACAATCTGGATCCTCATTTAACCCACTTTGGAAGGACGGAAGGCTGAATCAGTCTTGAGCCTTGGAGTGAGATTCGAACTGCCAAATTGCAGGCAGCCGGCAGTCAACAGGAAGTTGCCTGCAGTACTTCGCTCTAACCACTGTGCCACCGCAGCTCATAGATTTGACAGATACGATATGATAGATTTGTTACGCGCAGAGCCAAAACACAGCCTGACAAGTTAACTGCATCATCTGCAAATGCAGGTTCCTGGTTGTCCATCTGCTTACTCCATTACAAAAGCTGACATGTTTAAAGCCCTTATAAATAAAATATTGCTTTGCAAGTCATTACGATAGGAAGCCTTTCTCCAAAATGAAGACGAGAGAGGCACCAGCGTGGCCCTGAATTCATTTCCAATCAGAGCTCGTTCATCCAGGAATTGATTCTTGTTAGCAACAAGCAGGTGCTTTTTTTTTTTTAAAGGGGGATAAGTGTGTGCATCACGCATAGGGAAGCTCAAAACAAAAGACAACTTAAGTCGCATTCGAAAGTTCAGGGGGTTCCAGCAATTAATATTTCTAAAAGCCGACGGTAGGATAGAGAAAACGAAGTATCATCATTTGGTTCAACTCTACTTTTGGGGGGATGACAGAGGGTGTTAAAATTATTACTGCAAGTAAAGAGATGGGGTCTTACCTTATCGTCAATATCACTCTCGCTGTCACACTGTAAATTTAAAAAAAGAGAAAGGAAAAGGTTCAGTTATAATTGATAGGGAGAATAACATCAAGGTGTAATTCACCTCTAAATCCTCTACTTTTCCTCTCTTCTAGAATGAAAATCCTTGTGTCAAAGATAATAATAATATTATTTCTTTTTACTATTGTCATCTCTCAGGCCCGTTTCCATCTCACAAGCCAAGAAGAGAAAGTTTTAATTTCAGTACTGCTAAATTCCAGCTTTCGGATGATTTCACTGAATCCAAGAACTGGTGTGATCCTGTGGACCAAAAATGGAAAGCCCAGAAGATCTTTGATGTCCCTTCTACAACTCTTGAAGTTTCTTTTCACCCTGATGGTACTTTCCTGCCCTGCTGAGTTTGCAAGACATGCAAAGTAGTCAATCATAATTAAAAAAAACAAACAAACTTTCCACCCCTGAAATCCAACCCCATCCAGGTAGACAATGTGGTTCTATTTAACTGCAGAACCCCAATTTTCAACCCGCTACAAAGCGTCTAAAATATTTCCCCCCCTTGTAATATGATCAGCTTTTTTCAAATTTGGTAGACTAAGGTGTTGGTGGGGGATCCTGAGGATTGAAGCCCACTCCTCTTAAATACAAATAGGTAAAGGTAAAGGTTTCCTCTCGCACATACATGCTAGTCCTTTCCAGCTCTAGGGGGCGGTGCTCATCTCCGTTACAAAGCGGAAGAGCCAGCGCTGTCTGAAGACGTCTCTGTGATCATATGGCCGGCAGGACTAAACACCGAAGGCACATGGAACGCTGTTCCCTTCCCACCAAAGGGGTCCCTATTTGGCTACTTGCATTTTTTACATGCTTTCAAATTGCTAGGTTGGCAGAAGCTGGGACAAGGAACGGGAGCTCACTCCGTTACACGGCGCTGGGATTCGAACTGCCAAACCGCCGACCTTCCTGATCGACAAACGTCTTAGCCATTGAGCGTCTTAGCCACGGAGCCACCACGTCCTCTTAAATACACATACGATACCAAAAAATAATAATAATAATGCTGAGACCCCGGAGAGTGTGCAGAGAACGGCAACAAAGATGAAAATTGTACGATGAATGTTTGAGGGAGCTAACTTGTCCAGCCTAGCGATCAGAAGGTTTGGGGAGGGAGGAACGTGATAACTGTATTTCGATATTTGAGAGGCTGTCCAAGAGAAGAGAGAATTGACTTATTCTCCAAAGCACCAGAGGGCACGGCAAGAAGTAACGGTTGGAAGCTTGTTAAGGAGAGATTCAACCTAGAAATGAATTTTCTGACAGTGAGAACAATTAATTGATGGAATAGTTTGTCTCCTGGAGTTGTGGATGGTCTATCGCTGGAGGTTTTCAAAAAATAGACTAGACCAGTTCTTCTCAATCTTTTCTTTACCATGCCCCTCCTTTAAATAGACCACCTTCCAGGGCCACAGAACACCAAAATTTAAATCCTAACATTTTTAAGCCTTCACACTCTCCCGGTGATGACCTCGCGTAGCCCCCAGGAGTCTGTGGACCACAGGTTGAGAACCACCGGACTAGACCAACGTTTGTGCAGAATGGTAGAGGGTCCCCTGCCACGAACAAGGGGTTGGACTAGAAGGATGCTCCTCAACCTTTGCGGCTTGGTGGGCCTGGCTGGGGGGCAGGCAGAGGGGAACTGGGGCACGTAAGCGACTCGATTTGCACAAGGGACAGGCCATTGCATGTGCACATAAAACGCAACCTGCATAAATTGAGCTGCATGTTCGTGCGCACCGGTCCTAGTGTGGCCCGGTTCTAAATAGGCCATGGCCAGAGGATTGGGGAGCTCTGGATCAGAAGACCTCCAAAGTTCCTTTCTGATGATATTTTCTATATCCTAAAGCAGCCAATTTGGAAAATGCTCCTCTAAGTCCTAAGGGAAGGAGCTGTTCTGACTCAGTTCCCCAAACACGACAAACCCTCTGAAGTTAACTCGGAGATTCCTTTATTAGGAACACAAGTAGCCCCAGAAAAAAAGTTTCTTCACTCTCACTGCAGGCTAACAAGTCCATTGGGCCGGGAGATGAATAGTTGTCTGCCACAGGTATTCATCTCCGCCCCCGGCCTTTTATCCCCAGAGCTAGGGTGGTGCCTCACTAGCAGCAGTGGCTCTTCCATCCCAAGGACCGGCCCATAGATTTCCACTGCTCTCCTCTCCTCTGCCTTCTGTACATCCGTGCGTCAGGCACTGGACTCAGCTGTTCCTCCTCTTCCTCATCAGCCACCTCCAGACCTGGGGGCTGTTGACTCTCCCTCTGAGGGCCGACCGACGGCCCAGGCTCCGCCTCTGTCTCCCTCTCTCTCTCTGCCGGCTCCATTCCCTCATCCTCCTCAGAGCTCTCCGGTTGCCTTGGTGCTGACCTTGACTCCCATGCCTCCTCCTCCTCCTCCTCCTCCGCCTCCCCCTCGGTGATGACCCAGAGCGTAACACAAACGTAACAAAATCCAAAACGTAAATAAATGTCCTTGAATGCCTCCAACTTGGCCCCACTGTTCAATAATACTCAGTTGGAGATAGTCTTCAAAAGAAAGCAATACAGTCCGAACTTAATGAGCAGATAGAGGTGAAATAAAAAAACCAAACAAACTACAGTGGTGAAATTTCCACAATGGAACAGAAGTATTTATCAAATTCAAGGAGATAACAAGGCACAATCTGTTGGAAGGACGCCAACCAAGATAACTTCAGACCCAAATAAAACATGCTTTGTTTCCAGCGTTTGCCAGTATGCAGGTCCAAACTCTTATTCAGTTGTCACAGCTGCAGCCCATGAAGAGGATCAAGGCCATCTCCTCCCAAGGAGACCATGTCTCTCCCTTATCCTCTCCTCCCTGCGTGTCCTAGGATGGAGAGGGGATGGGCCTGGGTCCTCCTCTGACTGCCCAGCCGGTCTCTGCCCTTCCCCAGCCTCCTCCACAACCTCCGGAGCCACACTTCCACTCCCTGTCGGCTGTTCCTCCTCTCTTTCAGAGTCAGTCTCCACCATGACATCCTCTGTTTTGGTTACTAAAGGGGCCTGTGGCCGACAGGCCACAACAAGAGCAATTGGCCCTCATCCAGCTGAACCTTGGTGTTCAGAAAAACCCAACCCACAAAGCAGGGAAGTCCTTTTACACCGAGCACACTTACTAGCTTGGCAAATGAACCCCCCGTGTTTTCAGCTCTACATATGGCAGGATAATCACAGGTTGGAATGCTTCAGGATGCGCCGAGCGAAGTAGCTGGAGACGGGAGAGGCATTATCACCTCGCCACGTAAAAATAGAGCTATTTGGATTGCTATCTGGGCAGAAAATGACCTCCAAACAGCAGGGGGGTTTCTCCATTAAACTCGGAAGTTTCCCACCGAATGCAAATGCGCTCGCTTTGCCGGAAGGAGCCATCTCTCCAGCTGGATGGTTTTAGCCAAAAGATATGAATCAAAAACACTTTGGGGTCGCGTTGTCGAAACACCGTGCCTGGAGAGAAATCCTGAACTAACCAGGTCTTTCTATCCTCAAATCTCCTCGGAGAGCAATTGCACAGCCTGGTTCCCCATCAAAGCCGATCCAAAGGCCGATCCATTTTCCGGGGAGACGAGTCAGCAGTTATTGATGCATCAGCCGGACTGGTGCTGGAATCGTCGGAAAATGGGTTCTGACCACAGAATAACACCCATGCTGTGGATTTAGGCTTGTGGGGGGGGTGGGTTGGGAGGAAAACAATCCCCCAGGAGAGAAATAAAATTTGGAGCCAGGGTCCACAGGAGAACAGAAAGAGACTTTCACCTGCATTTGAATTCCTTCTAAAGTGTGTCTCTTTATGCGAGGTGCAAATTTCCTAGAACGTATAACATAGAATAATAGAGTTGGTAAGGACCTCGGGAGATCATCTAGCCCAACCCCCTCTGCTCGAGCAGGACACGCTCTAACATTTCAGACAAGTGGTTCCCCCAGTCTCCACAACTTCTGGAGGCAAGTTGTTCTACTGATTAATTGTTTACACTATCAAATTCCTCCTTAGTTATAGGTTGTTTCTCTCCTTGGTTAACTCCCTTCATCTTTGTAGGAGCCCCTTAAATATTGGAACACTGTTATCGTATCCACCCCTAGTCCTCCTTTTCACTAGACTAGACATACCCAATTCCTGCAACCGTTTTTCGTACATTTCATCTCTGCCTCAATTCAATAGTTCATTTCTCCACATGCTTTGCAGGCCAGATTTTAACGCAAGGTTGATAATTCTTGCATTTGTTTTTTTCCTTTCCCAGGACACTGACGTCTGGGAAGGCAACTCCTAATTTCTTATTCTCAGCTTGCACAATTACCTGTAAATGGCCCTCCTTGTTTAGAAAGCATTCTGGAATCCAAAAAGCACAGTACTGAATTCTTAAACACGGATTTTAAACACGGGAGGCCCAACCCTTTTCAGGTCTAGCTTTAGCTGTTTTCTTAGTGTCATCTAAGCTTTAAAAAAAAAAACACCACGAAATAGCTGCTTTCTGGTTAAAGATGTGCAAAGCCCCGAAGGAATTTAGCAGGTGAAGAAGGTAGGACGGGACGGGATGGGGGAAAAAAGTTCCTTTCCTTTTAACCACAATGGGACAAAAGCCGTTGTCAAAATACACAGCTCAAGAAAAATGGAAGTATGTCAAGGACAGACAGCTCTGTAAAGACAAAGGCCTCAATTACCTGAATTTTCCCCCAGGCTGTTAAAGCTCCCCGGTTTATAAGTAAATCTGTAAACAGTCCATTGTATTTTGTTCATAAGGGCTTGTAAAGGGATTACTGTAGAACGGTGCCAATTGCCTCTTAATTCTGCCAAAAATGTTTCTAAATAAGATCTTAATTGGCCTGGGTTTTTGCTCCTTGCTAAAAGTAATGACAAGTTTAATCCTGAATTCATTGGAGGGGAATTTAGGAAGGAAACAAAAAGAAAAGAAAGGAAAAGAAAAGAAAAGAAAGGAAAGGAAAGGAAAAGAAAAGAAGGAAAGAGAAAAAAAGAAAAGAAAATGGAAGAGGGAGGAAAGGAGGAAGGAAAGGAGAGAAAGAGAAACAGGAAGGAAGAAGGGAGGGAGGAAGAGAGGAAGGAGAGAAGAAAGGAAGGAAACCATGAAGGCAGGGAGGAAGGAAGAAAGGGAGGGAAGGAAGGAAGGAAGGAAGGAAGGAAGGAAGGAAGGAAGGAAGGAAGGGAGAAAAGCAGGAAGGAAAGAGAAAAACAAAAAAGAAAATGGAAGAGGAAGTGAGGAAAGAAAGAAGGAAGGACAAGAAAGAGAAACAGGAAGGAAGAAGGGAGGGAGGAAGAGAGGAAAGAGAAGAAAGGAAGGAAATAATTCAGGGAGGAAGGAAGAAAGGGAGGGAGAGAAGGAAGAGAAGGAAGGACGGAGTGATGGAGGGGAGGAAGGAAAGGAAGGAACAGAGGGAAGGAAGGAAGGAAGGAAGGAAGGAAAGGAAAGGAAAGGAAAGGAAAGGAAAGGAAAGGAAAGGAAAGGACAACAACTGGGTGGTGAATTCAGGATATATTTCTTCATATTTTATATTTCTTAGCCACCCGTCTCTTATCAAAGAGGGGCTTTTGGGGGGCTGTCCATGGAAAGGGCCTTCTAGGCGCAAAGGTGAACACTGCGTCACCTGCATCTGGTTTGCGGGAAACCCAGCCAAAACCCAGCCTTTCTCATTTCAGGTGGGGTGAAAACCAGGCCCCGCGGAAAACCCCAAACCTGCCAAAAGGAAAAAACAAAAAAAGTCACGGAGGGGCAACGCTCCCATTTATTTACTTACACCCCCACCCCCCCGCGTAGTCGTCCCTCCATTTGCACCCCCTTGGGCCATTATCCTTTAACTAGGGAGCCCAGAGGAGGCAACCGCGGCATCCATCATTCCCTGCCACCCGGGGGCGGGGGGGAGGAGCTATTAGCGGAGCAAAGCTGTACATCATGCCACTGAGCGGAACCGAGTGGAAAATGTTCTTCGCTGAATGAGAAGGCCCACCCCGAGACCCCAGCACGGCGACGGGAAAAACCTGGGGCGTATCTGACTTGAGATGAAGCGCCCTTCGCTGCCTTCTTCCTGGCACCTTCCGGAGATGCAGATGAGGAAGAGGCAAGGGTTCAGGTGCCCAGACTCACAACAGAACGAACAAGAGTTGGAAAAGACCTTGGAGGTCATCTAGTCCAACCCACTTAACCTTCTGGTCAAGCAAAGTCCATCGGGGGGGTGGAGGGTGGGGGGGGTGGAGCCAAATTCACTTAACAACCGTGTGACTCGCTTATCAACTGCAGGGATTCCCTTAAACAAACGTGGCACGAAAGCTCTTAAAAGGGGGGCAAAACTCACTGAAGAAACGTCTCGCGTAACGAGAGAGAACCCTTTTAGGCTCAATCGGTGGATGTAAGTCGAGGATTGTTATCTGCAGAGGGTGCAAGAGAGGCGGGAGAGGAAGGCAGCTAGGTTTAGGGGCCTCGGCGGCGCAGTGGTTAGAGTGCAGTCCTGCAAGCTACTTCTGCAGCCAGCTGCCTACAGTTTGGCAGTTCGAATCCCACCAGGCTCAAGGTTGACTCGGCCTTCCATCCTTCCGAGGTGGGTAAAATGGGGGCCCAGATTGTTGGGGACAAGAGGCTGGCTCTGTAAACTGCTTAGAGAGGGCTGTAAAGTGCTGGGAAGCGGTATATAAGTCTAAGGGCTATTGATCTTCCTTCCTTCCTTCCTTCCTTCCTTCCTTCCTCCCACCCTCCCTCCCTCCCTCCCTTGGTGGTGGTGCAGTGGTTAGAATGCAGTATTGCAGGCTCATTCTGCCAACTGCCAGCAGTTCGATTCTCACCGGCTCAAGCTTTCCATCCTTCCAAGGTGGGTAAAATGGGGATCCGGATCGTTGGGGGCTTACGAGGGGGCTGGAAAGCAATATATAAGTCTAAGGGCTGTTGCTATTTATCATGAGCCAAAGGGACAGGGAAAAAAAAAAAAGAAAGAGGAGGCTACGAGGACCTTGGTAGCTTCGACACATCACGTATCCTTGCCAACCCCCGCCACAAAAAAGAAAAAAAAAACAAACAAACCTCACAACACACAATTGTCAAGCTTCCTCAGAGGAGGCCCTGATTGATGGCCGCAATTTGGCCACGGCTAAGGTCCCTCCAGTCGTTGTTTCTTCCACACACACACCTCTCGATGGCAAGGAAGGCTGAGCTGCTACTGCAGCTCAGGAAGACAAAAACACCAGCTAAGAGGGAGGTTTTATTGTTGTTGTTATTTATTATTATTATTGTTGTTGTTGTTGTTGTTATTTGTTTGAGGGGAGGGTGGGAGAGAAAGGGGAGGGGTGGGGAGAAAGAGAGAGGAAAGGAAGGAGGGAAACGTAATGTTGACTTGAACTCGCCCCCCCCAGGCAAGAGAGATTCCTGGCTTCAGTGGCTCTTTGACAGGTTGATGAAATTAAATCCAGGGCCTCCCCCGTAGCTAGACTCTCGATTCCAGGCTCCTGATGGGAAGAAGGAAGGAAGGGACAGGAGGGGAGGGTGGCAGGGGGAGGGGAGGGGAGGGGAGAGACTGCAAGAAACAGATTGAGCCCCC
The DNA here is from genome assembly GCF_900518735.1 of Pseudonaja textilis. Next base: position 25,999 of record NW_020770252.1, read on the forward strand.
AGGGCAGCAATTTCCTTCCTTTAGCACCGTCTCCCCCTCCTCTCCCATTTTTCACTTGGCGGCATATGTCACCGCAACCCACCCGTAGGAAAGCGGACAACCCCCTTCCTCCCCCCCCACCGCTGCACAGCCGCAACTGTTAAGGGCATGACAGAGGAGGGGTCTTCTACCACACACACACGCGTGCACACACACACCTGGCTTAATTCGGAGGGTCAATGATGCCTCCAGGTTTGATTGTCCCCCCACCCCGTTTGTTTCCTGGATGCTGTTTTAGGCGGGGTCCCCGTGGCTGAGGTTTTGCACCCTGATTTTTTTTTCCTAGGACAAAGAAGATCCCCCCCCCACACACACACAAATTCACCCCTTCATGTAACTCTCCTTTAGCCCTTGTTTAACTATTTTTTTTTGGGGGGGGGGGTTGAATGGCTTTTAAATTGGCCCTTGATTTTATATTAATCTTTGTAGCGTAAGCCGCCCAGAGTCACTTAGCCAGATTAGGGCTGGGGGCGGGGGGCATATAAATGTAAGAACAAATGAAGGAATAGGAGGAATTCAGGTTCTTGAGGACTAGGGGCTTGGATAGCAGAAGGCCTGGCTCTGCCAACTGGCCTGAGGGGGAGGGGGCATGTCCTTCTGGAGGTGACTAATGGATCAGATCAGATCCTGGCCACGTTTTGCTCCTTTGTCTTGGTCCTTTTAAATTTTAATTTAATGTCTCTATTTATTGTTTTAATGTTTTATAGGGTGTTTGTAAGCCGCCTGGAGTTGCCCTTTCTTTAAAGACCAGCACCTTGGACAGCACCTGGCAATCTCTCTCTCTCTCTCTCTCTCTCTCTCTCTCTCTCTCTCTCTCTCTCTCTCTCTCTCTTTCAATCTCTCTCTCTTTCTCACTCACTCACTCAATCTGTCTCTCTCCCTCT
>NW_020770253.1:0-25000 GCF_900518735.1 Pseudonaja textilis
AGAGGGAGAGAGACAGATTGAGTGAGTGAGTGAGAAAGAGAGAGAGATTGAAAGAGAGAGAGAGAGAGAGAGAGAGAGAGAGAGAGAGAGAGAGAGAGAGAGAGAGAGAGATTGCCAGGTGCTGTCCAAGGTGCTGGTCTTTAAAGAAAGGGCAACTCCAGGCGGCTTACAAACACCCTATAAAACATTAAAACAATAAATAGAGACATTAAATTAAAATTTAAAAGGACCAAGACAAAGGAGCAAAACGTGGCCAGGATCTGATCTGATCCATTAGTCACCTCCAGAAGGACATGCCCCCTCCCCCTCAGGCCAGTTGGCAGAGCCAGGCCTTCTGCTATCCAAGCCCCTAGTCCTCAAGAACCTGAATTCCTCCTATTCCTTCATTTGTTCTTACATTTATATGCCCCCCGCCCCCAGCCCTAATCTGGCTAAGTGACTCTGGGCGGCTTACGCTACAAAGATTAATATAAAATCAAGGGCCAATTTAAAAGCCATTCAACCCCCCCCCCCAAAAAAAAATAGTTAAACAAGGGCTAAAGGAGAGTTACATGAAGGGGTGAATTTGTGTGTGTGTGGGGGGGGGATCTTCTTTGTCCTAGGAAAAAAAAATCAGGGTGCAAAACCTCAGCCACGGGGACCCCGCCTAAAACAGCATCCAGGAAACAAACGGGGTGGGGGGACAATCAAACCTGGAGGCATCATTGACCCTCCGAATTAAGCCAGGTGTGTGTGTGCACGCGTGTGTGTGTGGTAGAAGACCCCTCCTCTGTCATGCCCTTAACAGTTGCGGCTGTGCAGCGGTGGGGGGGGAGGAAGGGGGTTGTCCGCTTTCCTACGGGTGGGTTGCGGTGACATATGCCGCCAAGTGAAAAATGGGAGAGGAGGGGGAGACGGTGCTAAAGGAAGGAAATTGCTGCCCTGGGGGCTCAATCTGTTTCTTGCAGTCTCTCCCCTCCCCTCCCCTCCCCCTGCCACCCTCCCCTCCTGTCCCTTCCTTCCTTCTTCCCATCAGGAGCCTGGAATCGAGAGTCTAGCTACGGGGGAGGCCCTGGATTTAATTTCATCAACCTGTCAAAGAGCCACTGAAGCCAGGAATCTCTCTTGCCTGGGGGGGGCGAGTTCAAGTCAACATTACGTTTCCCTCCTTCCTTTCCTCTCTCTTTCTCCCCACCCCTCCCCTTTCTCTCCCACCCTCCCCTCAAACAAATAACAACAACAACAACAACAATAATAATAATAAATAACAACAACAATAAAACCTCCCTCTTAGCTGGTGTTTTTGTCTTCCTGAGCTGCAGTAGCAGCTCAGCCTTCCTTGCCATCGAGAGGTGTGTGTGTGGAAGAAACAACGACTGGAGGGACCTTAGCCGTGGCCAAATTGCGGCCATCAATCAGGGCCTCCTCTGAGGAAGCTTGACAATTGTGTGTTGTGAGGTTTGTTTGTTTTTTTTTTCTTTTTTGTGGCGGGGGTTGGCAAGGATACGTGATGTGTCGAAGCTACCAAGGTCCTCGTAGCCTCCTCTTTCTTTTTTTTTTTTCCCTGTCCCTTTGGCTCATGATAAATAGCAACAGCCCTTAGACTTATATATTGCTTTCCAGCCCCCTCGTAAGCCCCCAACGATCCGGATCCCCATTTTACCCACCTTGGAAGGATGGAAAGCTTGAGCCGGTGAGAATCGAACTGCTGGCAGTTGGCAGAATGAGCCTGCAATACTGCATTCTAACCACTGCACCACCACCAAGGGAGGGAGGGAGGGAGGGTGGGAGGAAGGAAGGAAGGAAGGAAGGAAGGAAGGAAGATCAATAGCCCTTAGACTTATATACCGCTTCCCAGCACTTTACAGCCCTCTCTAAGCAGTTTACAGAGCCAGCCTCTTGTCCCCAACAATCTGGGCCCCCATTTTACCCACCTCGGAAGGATGGAAGGCCGAGTCAACCTTGAGCCTGGTGGGATTCGAACTGCCAAACTGTAGGCAGCTGGCTGCAGAAGTAGCTTGCAGGACTGCACTCTAACCACTGCGCCGCCGAGGCCCCTAAACCTAGCTGCCTTCCTCTCCCGCCTCTCTTGCACCCTCTGCAGATAACAATCCTCGACTTACATCCACCGATTGAGCCTAAAAGGGTTCTCTCTCGTTACGCGAGACGTTTCTTCAGTGAGTTTTGCCCCCCTTTTAAGAGCTTTCGTGCCACGTTTGTTTAAGGGAATCCCTGCAGTTGATAAGCGAGTCACACGGTTGTTAAGTGAATTTGGCTCCACCCCCCCCACCCTCCACCCCCCCGATGGACTTTGCTTGACCAGAAGGTTAAGTGGGTTGGACTAGATGACCTCCAAGGTCTTTTCCAACTCTTGTTCGTTCTGTTGTGAGTCTGGGCACCTGAACCCTTGCCTCTTCCTCATCTGCATCTCCGGAAGGTGCCAGGAAGAAGGCAGCGAAGGGCGCTTCATCTCAAGTCAGATACGCCCCAGGTTTTTCCCGTCGCCGTGCTGGGGTCTCGGGGTGGGCCTTCTCATTCAGCGAAGAACATTTTCCACTCGGTTCCGCTCAGTGGCATGATGTACAGCTTTGCTCCGCTAATAGCTCCTCCCCCCCGCCCCCGGGTGGCAGGGAATGATGGATGCCGCGGTTGCCTCCTCTGGGCTCCCTAGTTAAAGGATAATGGCCCAAGGGGGTGCAAATGGAGGGACGACTACGCGGGGGGGTGGGGGTGTAAGTAAATAAATGGGAGCGTTGCCCCTCCGTGACTTTTTTTGTTTTTTCCTTTTGGCAGGTTTGGGGTTTTCCGCGGGGCCTGGTTTTCACCCCACCTGAAATGAGAAAGGCTGGGTTTTGGCTGGGTTTCCCGCAAACCAGATGCAGGTGACGCAGTGTTCACCTTTGCGCCTAGAAGGCCCTTTCCATGGACAGCCCCCCAAAAGCCCCTCTTTGATAAGAGACGGGTGGCTAAGAAATATAAAATATGAAGAAATATATCCTGAATTCACCACCCAGTTGTTGTCCTTTCCTTTCCTTTCCTTTCCTTTCCTTTCCTTTCCTTTCCTTTCCTTCCTTCCTTCCTTCCTTCCTTCCCTCTGTTCCTTCCTTTCCTTCCTCCCCTCCATCACTCCGTCCTTCCTTCTCTTCCTTCTCTCCCTCCCTTTCTTCCTTCCTCCCTGAATTATTTCCTTCCTTTCTTCTCTTTCCTCTCTTCCTCCCTCCCTTCTTCCTTCCTGTTTCTCTTTCTTGTCCTTCCTTCTTTCTTTCCTCACTTCCTCTTCCATTTTCTTTTTTGTTTTTCTCTTTCCTTCCTGCTTTTCTCCCTTCCTTCCTTCCTTCCTTCCTTCCTTCCTTCCTTCCTTCCTTCCTTCCCTCCCTTTCTTCCTTCCTCCCTGCCTTCATGGTTTCCTTCCTTTCTTCTCTCCTTCCTCTCTTCCTCCCTCCCTTCTTCCTTCCTGTTTCTCTTTCTCTCCTTTCCTTCCTCCTTTCCTCCCTCTTCCATTTTCTTTTCTTTTTTTCTCTTTCCTTCTTTTCTTTTCCTTTCCTTTCCTTTCTTTTCTTTTCTTTTCCTTTCTTTTCTTTTTGTTTCCTTCCTAAATTCCCCTCCAATGAATTCAGGATTAAACTTGTCATTACTTTTAGCAAGGAGCAAAAACCCAGGCCAATTAAGATCTTATTTAGAAACATTTTTGGCAGAATTAAGAGGCAATTGGCACCGTTCTACAGTAATCCCTTTACAAGCCCTTATGAACAAAATACAATGGACTGTTTACAGATTTACTTATAAACCGGGGAGCTTTAACAGCCTGGGGGAAAATTCAGGTAATTGAGGCCTTTGTCTTTACAGAGCTGTCTGTCCTTGACATACTTCCATTTTTCTTGAGCTGTGTATTTTGACAACGGCTTTTGTCCCATTGTGGTTAAAAGGAAAGGAACTTTTTTCCCCCATCCCGTCCCGTCCTACCTTCTTCACCTGCTAAATTCCTTCGGGGCTTTGCACATCTTTAACCAGAAAGCAGCTATTTCGTGGTGTTTTTTTTTTTAAAGCTTAGATGACACTAAGAAAACAGCTAAAGCTAGACCTGAAAAGGGTTGGGCCTCCCGTGTTTAAAATCCGTGTTTAAGAATTCAGTACTGTGCTTTTTGGATTCCAGAATGCTTTCTAAACAAGGAGGGCCATTTACAGGTAATTGTGCAAGCTGAGAATAAGAAATTAGGAGTTGCCTTCCCAGACGTCAGTGTCCTGGGAAAGGAAAAAAACAAATGCAAGAATTATCAACCTTGCGTTAAAATCTGGCCTGCAAAGCATGTGGAGAAATGAACTATTGAATTGAGGCAGAGATGAAATGTACGAAAAACGGTTGCAGGAATTGGGTATGTCTAGTCTAGTGAAAAGGAGGACTAGGGGTGGATACGATAACAGTGTTCCAATATTTAAGGGGCTCCTACAAAGATGAAGGGAGTTAACCAAGGAGAGAAACAACCTATAACTAAGGAGGAATTTGATAGTGTAAACAATTAATCAGTAGAACAACTTGCCTCCAGAAGTTGTGGAGACTGGGGGAACCACTTGTCTGAAATGTTAGAGCGTGTCCTGCTCGAGCAGAGGGGGTTGGGCTAGATGATCTCCCGAGGTCCTTACCAACTCTATTATTCTATGTTATACGTTCTAGGAAATTTGCACCTCGCATAAAGAGACACACTTTAGAAGGAATTCAAATGCAGGTGAAAGTCTCTTTCTGTTCTCCTGTGGACCCTGGCTCCAAATTTTATTTCTCTCCTGGGGGATTGTTTTCCTCCCAACCCACCCCCCCCACAAGCCTAAATCCACAGCATGGGTGTTATTCTGTGGTCAGAACCCATTTTCCGACGATTCCAGCACCAGTCCGGCTGATGCATCAATAACTGCTGACTCGTCTCCCCGGAAAATGGATCGGCCTTTGGATCGGCTTTGATGGGGAACCAGGCTGTGCAATTGCTCTCCGAGGAGATTTGAGGATAGAAAGACCTGGTTAGTTCAGGATTTCTCTCCAGGCACGGTGTTTCGACAACGCGACCCCAAAGTGTTTTTGATTCATATCTTTTGGCTAAAACCATCCAGCTGGAGAGATGGCTCCTTCCGGCAAAGCGAGCGCATTTGCATTCGGTGGGAAACTTCCGAGTTTAATGGAGAAACCCCCCTGCTGTTTGGAGGTCATTTTCTGCCCAGATAGCAATCCAAATAGCTCTATTTTTACGTGGCGAGGTGATAATGCCTCTCCCGTCTCCAGCTACTTCGCTCGGCGCATCCTGAAGCATTCCAACCTGTGATTATCCTGCCATATGTAGAGCTGAAAACACGGGGGGTTCATTTGCCAAGCTAGTAAGTGTGCTCGGTGTAAAAGGACTTCCCTGCTTTGTGGGTTGGGTTTTTCTGAACACCAAGGTTCAGCTGGATGAGGGCCAATTGCTCTTGTTGTGGCCTGTCGGCCACAGGCCCCTTTAGTAACCAAAACAGAGGATGTCATGGTGGAGACTGACTCTGAAAGAGAGGAGGAACAGCCGACAGGGAGTGGAAGTGTGGCTCCGGAGGTTGTGGAGGAGGCTGGGGAAGGGCAGAGACCGGCTGGGCAGTCAGAGGAGGACCCAGGCCCATCCCCTCTCCATCCTAGGACACGCAGGGAGGAGAGGATAAGGGAGAGACATGGTCTCCTTGGGAGGAGATGGCCTTGATCCTCTTCATGGGCTGCAGCTGTGACAACTGAATAAGAGTTTGGACCTGCATACTGGCAAACGCTGGAAACAAAGCATGTTTTATTTGGGTCTGAAGTTATCTTGGTTGGCGTCCTTCCAACAGATTGTGCCTTGTTATCTCCTTGAATTTGATAAATACTTCTGTTCCATTGTGGAAATTTCACCACTGTAGTTTGTTTGGTTTTTTTATTTCACCTCTATCTGCTCATTAAGTTCGGACTGTATTGCTTTCTTTTGAAGACTATCTCCAACTGAGTATTATTGAACAGTGGGGCCAAGTTGGAGGCATTCAAGGACATTTATTTACGTTTTGGATTTTGTTACGTTTGTGTTACGCTCTGGGTCATCACCGAGGGGGAGGCGGAGGAGGAGGAGGAGGAGGAGGCATGGGAGTCAAGGTCAGCACCAAGGCAACCGGAGAGCTCTGAGGAGGATGAGGGAATGGAGCCGGCAGAGAGAGAGAGGGAGACAGAGGCGGAGCCTGGGCCGTCGGTCGGCCCTCAGAGGGAGAGTCAACAGCCCCCAGGTCTGGAGGTGGCTGATGAGGAAGAGGAGGAACAGCTGAGTCCAGTGCCTGACGCACGGATGTACAGAAGGCAGAGGAGAGGAGAGCAGTGGAAATCTATGGGCCGGTCCTTGGGATGGAAGAGCCACTGCTGCTAGTGAGGCACCACCCTAGCTCTGGGGATAAAAGGCCGGGGGCGGAGATGAATACCTGTGGCAGACAACTATTCATCTCCCGGCCCAATGGACTTGTTAGCCTGCAGTGAGAGTGAAGAAACTTTTTTTCTGGGGCTACTTGTGTTCCTAATAAAGGAATCTCCGAGTTAACTTCAGAGGGTTTGTCGTGTTTGGGGAACTGAGTCAGAACAGCTCCTTCCCTTAGGACTTAGAGGAGCATTTTCCAAATTGGCTGCTTTAGGATATAGAAAATATCATCAGAAAGGAACTTTGGAGGTCTTCTGATCCAGAGCTCCCCAATCCTCTGGCCATGGCCTATTTAGAACCGGGCCACACTAGGACCGGTGCGCACGAACATGCAGCTCAATTTATGCAGGTTGCGTTTTATGTGCACATGCAATGGCCTGTCCCTTGTGCAAATCGAGTCGCTTACGTGCCCCAGTTCCCCTCTGCCTGCCCCCCAGCCAGGCCCACCAAGCCGCAAAGGTTGAGGAGCATCCTTCTAGTCCAACCCCTTGTTCGTGGCAGGGGACCCTCTACCATTCTGCACAAACGTTGGTCTAGTCCGGTGGTTCTCAACCTGTGGTCCACAGACTCCTGGGGGCTACGCGAGGTCATCACCGGGAGAGTGTGAAGGCTTAAAAATGTTAGGATTTAAATTTTGGTGTTCTGTGGCCCTGGAAGGTGGTCTATTTAAAGGAGGGGCATGGTAAAGAAAAGATTGAGAAGAACTGGTCTAGTCTATTTTTTGAAAACCTCCAGCGATAGACCATCCACAACTCCAGGAGACAAACTATTCCATCAATTAATTGTTCTCACTGTCAGAAAATTCATTTCTAGGTTGAATCTCTCCTTAACAAGCTTCCAACCGTTACTTCTTGCCGTGCCCTCTGGTGCTTTGGAGAATAAGTCAATTCTCTCTTCTCTTGGACAGCCTCTCAAATATCGAAATACAGTTATCACGTTCCTCCCTCCCCAAACCTTCTGATCGCTAGGCTGGACAAGTTAGCTCCCTCAAACATTCATCGTACAATTTTCATCTTTGTTGCCGTTCTCTGCACACTCTCCGGGGTCTCAGCATTATTATTATTATTTTTTGGTATCGTATGTGTATTTAAGAGGACGTGGTGGCTCCGTGGCTAAGACGCTCAATGGCTAAGACGTTTGTCGATCAGGAAGGTCGGCGGTTTGGCAGTTCGAATCCCAGCGCCGTGTAACGGAGTGAGCTCCCGTTCCTTGTCCCAGCTTCTGCCAACCTAGCAATTTGAAAGCATGTAAAAAATGCAAGTAGCCAAATAGGGACCCCTTTGGTGGGAAGGGAACAGCGTTCCATGTGCCTTCGGTGTTTAGTCCTGCCGGCCATATGATCACAGAGACGTCTTCAGACAGCGCTGGCTCTTCCGCTTTGTAACGGAGATGAGCACCGCCCCCTAGAGCTGGAAAGGACTAGCATGTATGTGCGAGAGGAAACCTTTACCTTTACCTATTTGTATTTAAGAGGAGTGGGCTTCAATCCTCAGGATCCCCCACCAACACCTTAGTCTACCAAATTTGAAAAAAGCTGATCATATTACAAGGGGGGGAAATATTTTAGACGCTTTGTAGCGGGTTGAAAATTGGGGTTCTGCAGTTAAATAGAACCACATTGTCTACCTGGATGGGGTTGGATTTCAGGGGTGGAAAGTTTGTTTGTTTTTTTTAATTATGATTGACTACTTTGCATGTCTTGCAAACTCAGCAGGGCAGGAAAGTACCATCAGGGTGAAAAGAAACTTCAAGAGTTGTAGAAGGGACATCAAAGATCTTCTGGGCTTTCCATTTTTGGTCCACAGGATCACACCAGTTCTTGGATTCAGTGAAATCATCCGAAAGCTGGAATTTAGCAGTACTGAAATTAAAACTTTCTCTTCTTGGCTTGTGAGATGGAAACGGGCCTGAGAGATGACAATAGTAAAAAGAAATAATATTATTATTATCTTTGACACAAGGATTTTCATTCTAGAAGAGAGGAAAAGTAGAGGATTTAGAGGTGAATTACACCTTGATGTTATTCTCCCTATCAATTATAACTGAACCTTTTCCTTTCTCTTTTTTTAAATTTACAGTGTGACAGCGAGAGTGATATTGACGATAAGGTAAGACCCCATCTCTTTACTTGCAGTAATAATTTTAACACCCTCTGTCATCCCCCCAAAAGTAGAGTTGAACCAAATGATGATACTTCGTTTTCTCTATCCTACCGTCGGCTTTTAGAAATATTAATTGCTGGAACCCCCTGAACTTTCGAATGCGACTTAAGTTGTCTTTTGTTTTGAGCTTCCCTATGCGTGATGCACACACTTATCCCCCTTTAAAAAAAAAAAAGCACCTGCTTGTTGCTAACAAGAATCAATTCCTGGATGAACGAGCTCTGATTGGAAATGAATTCAGGGCCACGCTGGTGCCTCTCTCGTCTTCATTTTGGAGAAAGGCTTCCTATCGTAATGACTTGCAAAGCAATATTTTATTTATAAGGGCTTTAAACATGTCAGCTTTTGTAATGGAGTAAGCAGATGGACAACCAGGAACCTGCATTTGCAGATGATGCAGTTAACTTGTCAGGCTGTGTTTTGGCTCTGCGCGTAACAAATCTATCATATCGTATCTGTCAAATCTATGAGCTGCGGTGGCACAGTGGTTAGAGCGAAGTACTGCAGGCAACTTCCTGTTGACTGCCGGCTGCCTGCAATTTGGCAGTTCGAATCTCACTCCAAGGCTCAAGACTGATTCAGCCTTCCGTCCTTCCAAAGTGGGTTAAATGAGGATCCAGATTGTTGGGGGCAAGAGGCTGACTCTGTAAAGTGTAAACCACTTAGAGAGGGCTGTAAAAGCACTGTGAAGCAGTATATAAGTGCTATTGCTATCATGTAGTGGTGGGTTTTGGTTTTTTTTTACTTTTGGGGGTTTGATGTCTGCTTTAGTCATTGGGAGAGGAGAGCCAGATGTTTTAGAGGGCAAGAAAGTGAAAAGGATGTAGGTATAAATTTGTGTTTTAATCCAGCAATCGCCACTAACTTTTCCAGGATTCCAGGCAGTCCTCAATTTATGATCATTCAAAATTACAACGGCAGTGAAAAAAAAAGACCTATGACCATTTTTCACACTTACAACCATTTTTCACACTTATTACCATTGCAGCATTCCCCCCCCCCCACACGGTCACATGATCAAAATTCAGGCACCTGGCAACTCATATTTATGACCGTTGCTATGTCCCAGGGTCATGTGATCACCTTTTGCGATCTTTTGACAAGCAACGTCACTGGGGAAGCCAGATTCACTTAACAACTCTGTTACTAAGTTAATAACTGCTGTGATTCACTTAACAACCGTGTCAAGAAAGGTCGTATCATGGGGCAAAGCCTTGTTTAAAATGGAAATTTTGGCCTCAATTGTGGTCATAAGTCGAGGAGCGCCTGTAATACCTGAAATAAAGTGGGACAACTTGAGAAACAAATCCTGGTTTAACAGTGATTATAAATAATTTTTTTAGCCAGCACTAGTTTAACACCAGGGCTGCATCCATACCTCTCCTGGCTCTTATTGTACTTGATGAGATTGGCTGTACTTGTTTGATAAAGCTGCGTGTTTGCAAGATGCTTGTGATGACCCAGGGTGGGATACAAAACAAACACAGTCACAGAAAACAGGGGAAGCCCCTTTTATTCCTTCACTTTGCTTCCAAGCTCCAAATATCCTTGGCGGAAGACAAAAAACTCCTACCCGAGCAGTTACAAGAAGGAGGGGAAAAGCAACACAACCAGGCAAGATAAGGGCTGGAGGACGTCCACAGATAACGGAACACACACTGGGAAGGACGCCAAACTCAGAGAGGAACCATAAACTAGAGATATTTCCATGCTTTGTTTCCAGCACTCGCCAGTACGCATGTCCGTCCTCTTATCCAGTTGTCACAGCTGCAGCCCATGAAGAGATCAAGGCCCTTTCCTCCCATGTAGACCACATGATTCACGTCTCTCCCTTATCCTCTCCTCCCTGCGTGCCCTAGGATGGAGAGGGGATGGGCCTGGGTCCTCCTCTGACTGCCCAGCCAGCCTCTGCCCTTCCCCAGCCTCCTCCTAACCTCCAGAGCCCCACTTCCACTCCCTGTCGGCTGTGCCTCCTCTCCCTCAGAGTTAGTCTCCACCAGGGGCATAATAATGCTTTAGTGGGCTTGTATTATATTTTTAAGAATAGTTTGCAAGGTGTTCTTCAGTCCTTTATTTGGTAACAGGTTCGACATTCGCTTTTAAAAAAACAACAACAACCAGGTGTACATCTTTTGCCTCGATGGCAGTCTTGCAAATATTTAACGTAGATAAATATTCATTTTTAAAAGCTTGGGCTGTTTGCTTCCGGTCTAAATGTGAATTGCCAGCTTGGGATCCATACCCAAGTTGTAATTGAATTCCATCTTCTGTCCTTCAGCAGCTAAGTGCATTCCAGAGAAATTTGACCTGGCTTTTTATTTTACTTTATTTTATTTTTCAAAAAGGATTTGAATCCATTGCTTATAACGTGCAAATCCTTTGGGGATACTGTCCTCCAGACCTGTAGAAGAGATGGCAGAACCGGGGGCAGAGTAAAAAGAGCAATCGGCCTAGAATCCCTACATAGTCACAAGAGAACTAAGTCCAACCCTTCTCCAGTGCCGTTGACCTTTATCTAACTCTGATGTGTTAGTTGGGAAGATTCCTAGGCACAGGCTATAAGCAATAAGATAAAAGTTCCCCTTGCACATCCGCGCTAGTTGTCCGTTACAAAGCCGAAGAGCCAGCGCTGTCCGAAGACATCTCTGTAGTCATGTGGCCACCATGACTAAACACGGAAGGCGCAGGGAACGCTGTTACCTTCCTATCAAAGGGGTCCGTATTTTTCTACTTGCATTTTTTATGGGCTTTCGAACTGCTAAATTGGCAGAAGCTGGGACAAGGAACGGGAACTCCTCTGTTACGTGGCGCTAGGGGTTCGAACTGCCAAACTGCCAACCTTTCTGATCGACAAGCTCAGTGTTTTAGCCACTAAGCCACCCCCTATAAGCAATAAATCTGTTTAATGAAGCCTTCAGGTGTGGACCTGGTCTTTCACACCTGACAAGATCTTCCAAATCATGACCTGAAACTAACAATTTAAAAGGAATTAAGAGGTCATCGTTGGCGGTCCCTTTCCAATTCTGGGACTTCCTTGGAAGTCTTCTCTGTCATCTTAAAGACAGAGACAGAGACAGAGGGAGGGAGGGAGAAATTATTATTTCTGAAACTGAGCCATGGACCGCTGCTTTTGATGTGTTGACTGCGTTGTGCCATTGCCTTTCTTTATTTCGCATATTGTCTTTGGGTTGGTTTTTACTCTACTGGCCAAGCTAACTCTCTTAAAGCTGTGGACTGAAAGCTGGGCTAAGAAATGCTTAAAACAAATAGACAGACAGTGTCCTGTAACTCAGTCAAAGCACAACAAGAACAAATACATACAGGAAGATCAGCAGGAGAGGAAGTTTAAATAAACAGAGTGATAAAAGCACCAACCAGCACCAATTACCCGTTAAAAGCTTTGGAAAATGAGGTGGCCTTAATCTGTCATCTCAAGGGAAAGCTTTGAATGACTTGGGATGTCCAAGAACACAGAAATTGCTGAGCCACCCAAGTTGCTGAATCCCCCCCCTCTCTCTCTGTCTCTCCCTCCATCCCTCCCTCTGTCTCTCTCTGTCTATCTCAGTCTCTTTCTCTGTCTCTCTCTCTGTCTCTCTCCCTCTCCCTCTCCATCTGTCTCTCTCTCTCTCTCTCCCTTCCTTCCTCCCTCTGTCTCTGTCTCTCTCCCCCCTCTCTCCCTCCCTCCCTCTGTCTCTGTCTCTGTCTCTCTCTGTCTCTCTCTCTCCCTCCCTCCCTCCCTCCCTGTCTCTGTCTCTGTCTCTCTCCCTCCCCTGCTCTCTCCCTCCCTCCCTTCCTCTGTCTCTGTCTCTCTCTCTCTCCCTCCCTCCGTCTCTGTCTCTCTCTCTCTCTCTGTTGAGGAATATTGCTTTTGTCCGACTTGTTTGAGACCCATGGAAGGAGACTAAGAAGGGAACAAGGTGGACCTCTGTTTTTATTTTATTTTAGTTTGAAGGCCCTTGTGATGGATGGATGGATGGATGGATGGATGGATGGATGGGGAGATGATAGACAGACAGACAGACAGATGATAGAATTCAGGGGTCTTCCAACTCGACAGCTTTAAGATTTGTGGACTTCAACTCCCAGAATTCCTCCTCCAGTCATGTTAGCTCAGGAATTCTGGGAGCTGGAAGTCCACAAGTCTTAAACTTGCCATGTTTTGAAGATCTTTGGTCTAGCTTTAGAGAAGGGAATTGAATGTTGTATCGCTCTGCTTCATATGGGTGATATTTGAGACTTATGATCTCAGCCCATCAATGAAAAGTGGGAGCTTTTGATTGCTCCAGGATCTATTCCGCCTTTCTTTCTTGATTCCTACAGGCATAAATCCAGGCGTCCCTTATTTCTCAGCAGGGATGTGTGTGTTTTATTTGTAGCAACAAAGTCAGTTGTATCCTGGTTATTGGCAGGTGGCCTTACAGAGTGGTCTCACCTGGGTCTGCTCCCAGTTGTGAACGGCACACATTAAAAGGGGCCCAGGAACTTTAAAAACGTACATTTGTGGAGACGAAGAGTCGATATTTGGAAAGAAGACCAACTCAAGCTCGGGAGTGTCGACGTCTCAAATAGCACCATAACCAAGGCAACCTTTGTTTTGCTTTCCAAACCCCACCCTGTTTTTCCACAGCCCAGCGTATTTTGGGGTGGATGATCTCACAGCCTTAGAACCCCATCAAACTTCAGACCATGGTTTGATACTGATAGCTTTTGGATTGTATTCCAGCTGAATGTCAGGTTCCAGCAGCTGTGCGCTCTGGAATTCTATATTTCTCTTTTTGCTTTGAGAGGAAAGGGGAATGAAAACGTTGGGTTTTCTTTGGGAAAATCTCCATAGTCCTTTGCCACTTAGCGTTCCTTGGATCCGCAGGAAAATTTTATGTATTCCTCCTTCTCTACTTCTAGGAAAAAAGAGGGGAGGAATAAAACACTCTCCAAATGTATTATCCCTACGCCTGAAATTTACTATCCCACCCTCTTCCGCCCTTTTCCCCTTCAGATATTTGGGAAATTTAACCTCAGGTAGTCCTCGATTTACAAACAGTTCATTTCGTGACCGTTCAAAGTCGCAACGGCCCTGAAAAAGGGACTTACGGCTGTTTTTCACAGCTAGGACCGTTTTTCACAGTTATGGCCATGGCAGCATCCCCAGGGTCACGTGATCTAAATTCAGGCACTTGTGGCAACTGACTCAGAGTTATGACGGTTGCAATGTCCCAGGGCCATGTGATCCCTGTTAACAACCCTCCGACAAGACCAAGTCAATGGGGAAGCCAGACTCGCTTAACAATCGTGCGATTAATTGCTGTGATTCGTTTGGGCAAGAAAAGTCATAAAGTGGGGCAAAGCTCAGTTCACAATTGTCTCACTTAGCAGCGGAAAATGTGGGCTCCGCTGTGGTCGTACGTCGAGGACTACCTGCAGAAACCCATCGGTTATTGAACCATTGCCCCAATTAGATGAAGACTGGGGGACTTGGGGCAATGTTGAACTTTCTTCTTTGATCATGTGAACCCCCTAAAAGGGACACGGTGGCTCAGTGGCTAAGACGATGAGCTTGTCGATCAGAAAGGTCGGTGGTTCGAATCCCCAGCGCCTCATAATGGAGTGAACTCCCGTTCCTTGTCCCAGCTTCTGCCAACCTAGCAGTTCAAAAGCACGTAAAAATGCAAGAGGAAAAATAGGGACGCCTTTGGTGGCAAGGGAACAGTGCTCTGTGCACCTTCGGCGTTTAGTCATGGCGGCCACATGACCACGGAGACGTCTTCGGACAGCGCTGGCTCTTCGGCTTTGTAACGGAGATGAGGACCGCCCCCTCGAGCTGGAAATGACTAGAATGTATTATGTGCCAGGGGAACCTTTGCGTTATACCTTTACCCCTAAAAGCAACAATGTCCTGTCAGCCCATAAATCTCTCTGCCTAAAATATGTGTGTGTGTGTGTGTACATACAGATAGCTATATTATACACATATATACACAAATATACACATATATGCAGATAGATATATTTCCTTTGCTTGCTCCAACAGCATTAACAGATAGCAATTACCCTTCATTTTTTAGCAACTATAAAGTCTCCATTAATTCAAGATTTATGTAGTTATAGCATTTAGCACAGGAATAACACCACAGAGAATTGGTTTATACACATGTAATGAGAGCGCTCACGGCATACTTTAGTGAACATTAACATAATGGCGTAATATAAAACATCAACAGTTCCTCGTATTGTCTCTTACCTGCTCTAGCATAGGAAAAGGGGCCGAGCAGCTGCTTAATTGGCTCAGCTAAACGGCATCCTGTCCCAAATAAATAAATAAACCAATAAAAATCAAAGGCCAAAGTCAAGTCCCCCCAAAATGAGGGGATGAGTGATTTCTCCTTGCCCTCCCTCCACAATGGGATTACAAATTCTGCTAATACCTGAATATGTGAGGTGTGAGGTGAAGTAGAAGATATGTGAGGAAGAAGGGCTCCCTCTTCGACTTACAGCCAAAATGGGACACTGCTGTTGTAAGTCGAGACACCATGGGATTGGGCCTGATTTTGCAAGCGTTCTTACCACGGTCATAAAAGAGAACCACTGTGGTTGTTAAGTGAATCACATGGTCACTAAGCAAATCCGCCTTCCTCAATTGGGGGAAGCCAATTTCTCCAGAAAGTCCTTCCTTCCTTCTCATGAGGTGGCCAACGTCTTTGATTTTCATCTTCAGGATCTGACCTTCTAATGAGCAGTCAGGGTTGATCTCCATGGACCACGTTCCTCCAGGCCTTTCTGTCCTCTACCATCTTCCGGAGTCCATTGAAGGTCTCATCAACTGCTTCAGGGCCTCCCTCCAGCCACCTCCTTCTCTGCTGTCCCCTTCTTCGTCTTCTTTTGCCCTCCATCGTTCCCAGCACGAGGCTCTTTTCCAGCGAGTCCTTCCTTCTCATCAGGTGGCCAAAGTCTTTTGAGTTTCATCTTCAGGATCTGGCCTTCTAAGAAGGCCTTCAGAAGTGGTGGGCACTCCTTCACTTTTTCAAGAAGAGATCCGGAGAAGCATTTGTCTGGAATGGTACGGGACCTCCAGGATCCCTTTCTTCTAATCCAAGAAGAAATACTGCTCAAGCAGACCTTACCCCATTCTGGACAAACGGTTGTCCGATCCCTTCTTTAAAACCTCCAGTGTTGTCATATCCACAACTTCTGAAGGCAACTCCCCTGTCAAACGCAGTTGGAATCCTCGTGCCCTGAATCTTTGGCAGCGGTTGACTTGATTTGTGGCTTACTGCTCCTGACAGTTTATTGAGGAAGCAAAATGGGCTTTCATCTCCAATAATAAACAGCCCACCCGCCGATCCTTTGACAGAGCTAATGGTTTTTTATACCAAAAAGGGGGAAAAAATGGACAGACTTAATGTTTCGGCTGTAGCAATCACCGGTTCTGATCTCCTTAATGAAATTAGATTAAGTGCACCTGGGAAAATGCTGAGACTGCACATTGCCTTCATCATCTCCTTTAATTTAAAACCAATTTGAGGGGAAAATATTCTCTGAAGCTGGAGAGATGTGGCAGGAGAGGGAAGTTGGAGGAGGGAGAGGAGAGGAAAAAAAAGGAGCTTTAACATTTATCTGGATAGCTGCTGGCACTTCTAATTCCTTTCCCTACTGTCAGGGTGAAATATTAAGTCTTAAGAAAGAGAATTTTACAGACTTACTTGCAAGTGCTTCTGCCGTCTCTCTCTCTTAAAAAAAAAAAAAGCAGGAAACACCTTTGAAAAGCAAGCCCAAGGACAATGCCTGTCAATCTGTAGGTCTTGTTTTATCACTACTGGGGGAAGATCTGGAGATTCAAGGGGCAGAATTGGCCTAGTCTTTGTGATCCTGAGACACCCTTTGGTGTTGGATTGGACCCTAGTAGAAAATTTCCCAGATTAAGTTAATTAGGATAGGATAGGATAGGATAGGATAGGACAGGACAGGACAGAATAACAGAGTTGGAAGGGACCCTGGAGGTCTTCTAGTCCAACCCCTTGCTTAGTTTGGAAACCATATAGCATTTCAGACGAATGGTTATCCAATCTCTTCTTAAAAACTTCCAGTGTTGGAGCGTTCACAACTTCTGGAGGAAAGTTGTTCCACTGATTAATTGTTCTGACTGTCAGGAAATTTCTCCTTAGTTCTAGGTTGTTATATCCTGGGAAGTTTAAGAAAGATTGCTTTGGGAAGACCAGCCCCAAAGTCATACGCTCCCTGGTGTTCTCCAAATAGCAATAACCCTTAGACTTATATACCATTTCTCAGTGCTATCTCTCTCTCTCTCTCTCTCTCTCTCTCTCTCTCTCTCTCTATCTATCTATCTATCTAAAGAAAAAAGAAGAAAAAACCATTCTGGCACAGCAGTAGGCTAGCCCCAAATTTAAAACTGAAACGGCTGTGAAAGTCTGACTCAAAGACGAACACAATACAGAAGCCTGATAATGGCAGATGAGATTCTGCCGAAACGTTGCTACAACTTTAAAAGCACAACTATAATGACGTGGGAAAATACCCGAACAAAGCTGAATACCATACATGTAAATACCTGCAAAAACTTAAGAAAACATACATACATACATACATACATACATACACACATACATACACACACACACACACACACACACACATATGTATGGTATTCAGCTTTGTTCGGGTATTTTCCCACGTCATGGTAGTTGTGCTTTTAAAGTTGTAGCAACATTTCGGCAGAATCTCATCTGCCATCTTCAGGCTTCTGTATAGCATATATATAAAACCTTTGCTTCATAGGCACCAAAAGTGGTGCTACACAGCCTGATGGGCCTCCCGTTTTTATCTCCGTTCTACTTTCCTGTCATGTTAAACTAGTTCATAAACATAAAAAATGCAACCGAACGAGTTCCCTAGCAGCTTTGTTTATGGGCCGCTCTTTTTTTAAAAAAAGAAAAAAGAAAGAAAGAAAGAAAAG
This sequence comes from Pseudonaja textilis, assembly GCF_900518735.1. The sequence goes on from NW_020770253.1 coordinate 17,550, forward strand.
TGACCATGGTTGGCATCGATCCTCCTTTTCTTTATAGCCCAAAGTAACAGCTGTATAATTAGCAGAGTGTAATGCAAGCCGTAGAGCAGGTAGCGGAAAGTCAATTAGATTTTATTGAGGTTGTAATTCTGCAAGTGACAGGGCACAGGAGATCTCTCTTTCTCTCTCTCTCTCTCTTCCCCTCCTTCCTTCCCTCTCCCTCCCTCCATTTTTCTCTCTCTCTTCCAATTTCTATATTTTAATCTTTCTCTTTCCCTCCTTCTCCCTCTTCCCACCTCTTCCTTCCATTCCTCTCTCAATTTCTCTCTCTTCCAATCTCTGTTCCTCTTTCCCTCCCTCCTTCTCCCTCCCCCTCCTTCCTCCATCTCTCTTCTTTGTTTCTCTCTCTCTTTCGGCCTCTCAATCCTTTTCTCTTTCTCTCTCTCTCTTGTAATCCTCCTTCTCTCCCTTCTTTCTCTCCCACCCCTCCTCCTCTCACTCTGTCTTTCAATTTCTCTCCCCTTTAATCTCTGTTTCTCTCCACTCCTCCTCCCTCCATCTCTCTGCTTCTCTTTCTCTCTCTCCCCCTCTTCCCCCCCCCTTTCAATTTATTTCTCTCTTCTTTTCCCCCCCCCCCAAATCCCTCCCAAACACTTGTGCGATCAGTCCTGGGTCTGAAATGTGTTCGGGCATTACCTCTGACCAGCAAAGTCAATGGGGAGGCCAAATTCACTTAAGAAGCATGTTGCTAACTTAATAACCGTGGCAAGAAAAGGCGTAAAATAAGGCGAAACCCACTGTCTCGCTTAGCAACAAAAATAATCTTGGGCTCCATTGTTGTGGCCGTAGGTGGTGCTCTGTTATTGGTTTATCGTCCACTGTTTGTTGGCCTCTGTACAGAACACCGAAGTGATGTAATTTGTGCTCTATGGAGCTATATTATAAGGATCGGAGGCGGATTAATGGCGAGCGGAGAGCTAATTTAAGGAGCAGGCTTTTTCAACTCCTTTCCTGTGAACAAGAGCCATTTGTTTTATCGCACACTAGGTTTTATTCTCTGGGTGTAGTGCTGCTAATCACCGTGATGGAGGCCAGGCCTCTCGTGATAGCATGAGGTTTACAGATTCTGGAGGCTATACGCATCTCCTAGTTTGGATAGCTCAAGAAGGAAGTTTTACACAAGTTAATATCCACAATTTATCATAAAGGGCCCTCAACCAACACAAGCTACGAAAAGGGTAACACCATCGTATGTCAAAAACATCTCAAAAGAGCCGCGGTGGCGCAGCAGCTAGAACACAGCGCTGCAGGCTATTTCTGCTGACTGTCAGCTGACTGCAATTTGGCAGTTTGAATCTCACCAGCCTCAAGGTTGACTCAGCCTTCCATCCTTCCAAGGTGGGTAAAATGAGGACCCAGATTGTTGGGGGCAGGATGCTGACTCTGTAAACTGCTTAGAGAGGGCTGCAAAGCACTGTAAAGCAGTATATAAGTCTAAATGCAAAGTGCAAGTGCAAAACCAACCAACCTATTACAACCACATAGCATTACCATAGCACACAAACCAACAAAAGCCCTCCAAAATATCTTAAATAAGCCAAAAGGCCCAGTACAAAAAACAACAATAACAGGTGTCTTCTACATCACGTAGGATTGTGTTAGGGTTGTAACAACCACTATGTAGGACAGACAAATAGAAGACCAGCAGAATTCATCCATAAATAACAGCAATCAGAAGACTCGTTAATTGCACAACACATGGAAATTGCTATAATTTCAACTGGGAGGCTGTGAACTTTGTAGACCAAGCTAAGTCCAGAAACGCTAGAGAATTCCCGGAAACTTGGCGTTCAGGCAAATCAGCCATCAACGGGCACATGGAGGTAAACAAGATCTACAATACCATTCAAAAGAAACAGTCAAAAAGCTAAGAACAAAACAAAAAAGACCCAAATACTTCCTGGTCATCAGTCAACACTCCAGCTTAGCAAAGATTAACATCAAGATTAACACTAGACCAACAGACAAGAAGCAAACAACACCCCAATCAAGCAACTCCCAACTCAAACAGTCAAGTAGTAAACAACAGCCTAACCAAAGAACCACCAAGAACTCCAAGAAACACTGACAGGGCAAGCTACTTATAGATAAACAGAGAGCAAACCCCATTCCCTTCTATCACTGATGATGTTACCTAGTTGGGTAATGAAATATCTGGCAGAAACCCACCAAGCTCAGAGAGCACCAAGGACCCCACAGTTAATATTCACATGTCTTTTTTTTTTAAGGTTCATTAGCAAACCAGGCTGGCTTACAGTTCACATAATACCAAGACATAGTGAGTGGGTCTTCCAAGCCCAGGCAAACCCACCTCATGAATGATATGTGCAAAAACATCTATGGCAGTTTTCAATTTTCTGCAATGATGGTTAGATTTTGCAATGGGATCTCCAAATCAGAATCCAAGGGTTTTCTTTGAGTTAAAAAGATCCTTACATACTGTATGTGCCTTGTATTTTCACTGGAACATCTTGCAAATCCAGCGTGTTTTTCCTTGAGACGTGGAAATGGCCTCCTTTGGGTCAATTTTAGTCATTTTTGGCACTTAACACTAAGCTTTTGTTTTGTCTTTTCGAAGGGGGGGAAAAATAGTCAGGAAACCCTAGTACTATGAAGCTAATGTCAAGGCAGGTCAACCCTGAAATCGAATTAAATTGGCAACGTCATATTTTTTTTTTTTTTTAAAAAATACTCTTAACTGTATGACTTTGCATCAGTATGTTATCCAAATGTTCCAGTTTAAAAATAACAAGCTTGATTGAATTTTAATCGGTTATAAAACTTGAGCAAGGCGGCCCTGCCCATTATCTTGAAGAGAGCCAAGATAATGTGATTTTGGAAGAGGGTTGGATTTGGATCCTTCGAAACGACAACGTTGCGCTAGGCAAAATCATACCCAGAAATCTATGTGATATATTTTTTGTGTGTGTGCAACCTTTTCTCCTTCCTTTTTGACAGCCAAACTCTCAGCCAAGCAGAAGGGTGTGTGTGTGTGTGTGTGTGTGTGTGTGTGTGTGTGTCTTTGCAAAGGTCCCCGGTCACATTCTGATTTATTTGACAGACTTAGTAATAAAATAACTATTTGTCTAGTTCTTCCTGATCGGCCTGAAGCTCTCTGCCAAGACCGAGAGAATTTGACTAGTCAGGAAATCACAGCTATTTTGGCTTTGGGAGAGCCCGTGATATTTGAAAATGAGATATTTTAACATTTCCAAAATAATTCATCGCTCTGATGTGGACATTTTCCACACCACCAACAAAGTCTCTTACGGATAAATTTACTAAGGGAAGAAAAGAGGAGTGGGGGGGGGAAGGAGGGCAGGGAGGCAATCCAAGAGGAAAAATAATAATAAAAGGTCTATTCCAGATTGCTTGCAGATGTATCCTGTAAAAATAATTGTTTTTCACTGGATTTTAATGTTGCTTTGACTTTGTAAACATAATGCTTAAATGGTTTTATTCAATAAACGTGACCCGCCCAGTAATTGCTTGCAGCCTCTTAAATGAGGAACAGCTTTTACAAAGTCTCTGCGGAGCCCTGAACATCCTTAGGCCGCAGCCTTTAGCAAAAGCCTGCTTTGACCTAGGAATCAGTGGCTTGGGGAGTGGTTGTTTAAAAGGAGCACTTTGGCTTCAGTGAAGGATGAAACATTAACCATGATGAGGCTGGACCTGAACGCAAGCTCTTTGATCCGGCCCCATTCCCCTGCTGGAGCTGAGGCTTCGGAAGGATTTCGTTCGGGACCATTAACTTGTCTGTCTTAGAAAAGTTAGGCTCCTTTTACTAAGGATCACCGCGGGGGGTGGAATTGTGGTAATGCCAGTTAAGTTATTGGACTGGAAGCAAGGAAATTCAGGGTCGGGTCTACCCATATGGAGTTGATTAGGTTGGTGTGGTGGAATGTAGTCTGGATTCCCAGAAGGGAGGGGCTGAATTCCAGAGAGAGTGAAGTTTAGATAGTCGGATCAGGAGGAAGAGAGTTAAGAGGGCTCAGAATAACAGAGCTGGGGGTGGAAGACTTCTGGTCCAACCCCTTGCTCAAGCAGGAGATTGTACTATTCCAGATAAGTGGCTGTCCAGTCTCTTCTTAAAGGCCTCCAGAGATAGAGCATCTACAACTTCTAGAGGGAAGCCATTCCACTGGTTAATTGTTCTTACCGGCAGGAAATTTCTCCTTAGTTGTAGGTTGTTTCTCCTTGTTTCGTTTCCATCCATTGCTTCTTGTCCTGCCTTCTGGTACTTTGGAAAATAGATTGATCCCCTCTTCTTTGTGGCAGTTCCTCAAATATTGGAACGCTGCTATCATGTTACCCCAGTCCTTCTCTTTACTAAGAAAAAAAAAGAAGTGAATATGTGTTGTGGCAGCAGTCAGACAGTGAGGAGGTTAGCGAGGAACATGGGCCAGTCCTGGAGTCTGGGGAAGGCTCTGATGAGGGCTCTGTCTTGAGGGCGTCTGTCGGTTATCAGCTGCCTTCGGAGTTGGACATTAGTGGGGCAGAAGAACAGCTGGAGCCTGTTCCCAGTGTGCACATGTGCAGAACTTCCAGAAGAAGGGAACTGCTAAGGAACAAGGGTCGACTCGGGAGTAAAGCCACAGGTGGCCTCTCCCATAGGGAATAAAAGAGGAGCGAAAGGGGAGTGGGGCTTTGCGGGAGGCAGTTAGTTCATTTGGATGAAGACCTGTTCCAGCATTCTTGCCAGTTATTGTCTGCTACAGTGTGGCATCTGAAAGATATCGGCCTGGCAATTCTCCAAGCCTGATAAAGGTCTATAATTGTGAAATCACTTTAAAGACAGTTGGCCGGGATTTTGCTGGAGAGGAATTCACTGCAATCTAAATAAAGAAGGGTTTTTTATTCCTGCTTTTGGGAAGCCTGGGTCAGAACAGATAGAGTCAGGATTAATAATCAGCAGGCCCAGAAAAACTCACTTCCAGGACCATGATATGGATGTCTGCAGCTTGTGTTATGGTTCACATCCAAAAGGCCTAAACCAAAAGTTATCCTTTTCTTGAAATGCCATTTTATTTCCGGTCAGCAGAACAAAGCCAGGAGCATTGACAACAAAGGGAGGTATCTTCCTTTGGCATAAGTCTTTTGCTGATCTTGTTCTCAAAGGCTTGGCTCTATAAAGCACCCCAATAAAACCCGCACAGAGAGAGAGAGAGAGAGAGAGAGAGAGAGAGAGAGAGAGAAGGCCTTCAAAATTGTCATGGTTTGAAGGAAGGGAGTCGGAGGGGAAGAGGGCGAGGATCTCGAAACATTCGGCTTAGGCAAAATGTCAGAGGAGAAAAAAACAAACTCTAGAAGAAGAACGACCCCACTTAATGCTAATTAGATAAATGCATGTCAAGTCAGAGGATGGTTGGCAGAGGAACTGGCCCCTTTCGCCCCCCCCACCCCCCACCAGACTAAAAAAAACAAAATCCCATAAAATCCGAAGTTCAAAAACAAACAAACAGAAACCACATGGACACTCATTCTTCCGCGCAGTGGTTTTAATACAGCTCTCCACCAAAGGATTAAGCCCAAACGCGTTGCAGATTGCCTTGGCAAAGGCAGGAGGTTTATGAATGTTGTGGAAAAGGGCTATTCACAGCAAGCAATAGAGACAAACTCAAGGTTAATCGCACCAAACTTGATTGCAGGAAATACGACTTCAGCAACAGAGTGGTCAATGTCTGGAATACTCTACCTGACTCTGTGGTTTCTTTCCCCAAACCCCAAAAACTTTAACCTTAGACTGTCTACTATTGACCTCACCCCATTCCTAAGAGGTCTGTAGGGGGCGTGCATAAGCGCACCAACGTGCCTACCGTCCCTGTCCTATTGTTTCTTTTATTTTTCTTATATGTACCCATTTCATGTATTCATAACTATGTTTTTCCTTATGCCTATTATCTTGTAAGCAATTGACAAACCAAATAAAATAATAAATAAATAAATAAATAAATAAAAAGGATGGATGGATGGATGGATGGATGGATGGAAGGAAGGAAGGAAGGAAGGAAGGAAGGAAGGAAGGAAGGGAGGAAGGAAGAAGGGAAGGAAGTGAGGAAAGAAGAAAGAAAGAAAAGAGAGAGGGAAAAAGGAAGGAAGTGAAGAAAGAAAGAGAGAGGGGAGGAAAGAAGAAAGAAAGGAGGGAGGGAGGGAAGGAAGGAAAGAAAGGGAGAGAGAGAGAGGGAAGAAGGGAGGGAAGGAAGGAAAGAAAGATATCTGTGCTGCAGAACAGCCAGTATTTCCAGCCATTGCTGGAGCTGAAGGCTTCCTTCCACTTCTGAGAAGTTGGAGAACAAGGGATATCTTGTTTCCGATAGAAGAGAATCTTGGTAGCTCAGGGTTGAACTGTGAGGTCTTTGGTGCTCTCTGAGCTTGGTTGATTTTCTTGCAGACATTTCATGATCCAACTAGGTAACATCATCAGTGCTTGACGGGAGTGGGGTTTGCTCTTATTTTTCTATGCTTGTGGCTTGCCCTGTTCTTGTTGGTTCCTTGATTGTTTGCTTGTTGGTCAAGGAAATTAAGGAACTCCCAAGGCAAGTAACAACTATCAAAAGGATACGTAATTTGGAATTGAGGAATAATTAAAGGTTGATATCCAAGATTGGAAGGTGCGGAGAGACCTGGCCCATAGAATTGCCATCAGTCGGACAGGACTGAATGGATATCATCATCATCTATAGAAGAGAGAACTGAGCAGAGATATGATAGAAATTTAAGGTATCTGGAGGGTTGTCCTCACAGAGAAGAGACAGGTTGTCTCCGAGGGCAAGATTAGAACCTACAAAGAAGGACATTCAAGTGTGATTATTAGGAAGAACTTCCCGACTGTCCAAGGGGTCAACCATTGGAGCAAGCTGGCGCAGGAAGTTGTGAGGTCTCCTTACCTGGAGCTCTTCAAACCGTAGCTGTTTTGGACCAAGGGGCATCTTATCTGACGGCTGCTCTGTGTCCTCTCAAGACTTCTTCACCCAATTGAAGGAAGAACATCTATCCTTTGTGATCTTGCTGAGCCCCCTCAAAAAGCTTCACAGCCCCTGCCCTAACTAGTCAACCCAATTCTCCGAAAGGAGCTTGCCTCCCGGTGCTTAAACACACAAGGTAGGCATTTTCCACTGCCTAGAATTGGCAGTGGGAGGCAAATTGCTTTAAATGACAAAGCTAAGTGTCTCTCTCTCTCTCTCTCTCTCTTTCTCTCTTCCTTCTTTCTTTCTTAGAAGTGCCATTCGGGGTGTGGGGGGAGAGGGAGAGGGAAGTGGGGGGGAAAAAGAAAGCTTTGTTCTCCTCTCCTCCCCAAACACCCACTTTCTCTGACAAATGTCGCGTAAATTATTCAGAATAAAGTTCATAAAGCAGTTGAGGTTTGAAAATTAAAAAATAATCATAACGGAGGTAATAGCAACGATAAATCT